>JAADXR010000089.1:0-79479 GCA_023337935.1 Elongisporangium anandrum | reverse complement strand
GGGCCACGCGCACCAATGGGTCGATGCTGATAGCCGATTGTTCACTTGCACCAATATCCATTACTTTATTCGCCACTTTAACTCACATAATCCCAATCACAGTGCATTCTTCTCCTGGACCATTGAGGTGAGTATGATTTCCGTCAGCCTCATCAGTAGTACTACGTTTTAATTCAATGCAACTACTTCATAGATGGAGCGGACCACAACAGAGACAGTCAATCTGAGAACTCATCGAACTGTTGCATTCTCGTGGTGTCGCTGGTCTCCCAAGCAAACACTTTGCACTGGCGCGTGAGATTTTCTCGGATGACTGCCACCTACAGGATGTTAACTGGTTTAACAAACTTCTCAGACAGAATGTTTGCATCGTTCGTAGGTACGCACCCTTTTGCACCCAGTTGAAGAAGCCCCCAATACTTCGGAACCTCAGCAAGTCCATCGCGTATCAACACGTAGCTCGTATTCGTGAGCAAGAAGCTGCTTCAGCAGACCAAAGTGGCATCCAATCAGCCAAGTTGCAAGCCAATCATAGGCTCCTCCACAAGACGCTCCGGCTAATTCGCCGACCGAGAAGACCAAAAGCCGCAAGTCTTTGCGCAACTGGTTTGAGAAGCAGGTCCACTGGACGCTGTTTGTGGTATCGGTGCAGGTCTCGCGCCATCCGATTTGCGACTCAGTACTTCAGTTGCAAGACAGATGCCGCCGCTAAAACCCCTCGTCTCTTTTGCAGTCGAAGCTTTCGAGACTGACAAGACGAATTAGATACGTGGTACACGCTTCATGAGTTCCATTTCATAGCATTAACGATTAAGAATGTCGAGCTCAAAGCAGCAGATGCGGAGGAAGGAACACAAGTCTGTTGATCTTCACGAGTCTTGAACATTTAATCCATATGTACTCCAGATATCAAGACAATGGGATCTTCAAGGCTTCATGCTTCTAAGAGATCGTTTACACGTTACGGATGGGCGGCGTACAGTACAAAAACAACTAGAACGGAGCTCCTCTAGAAAAATCGCGTGGGGGCTCCAAGTGGTGCGGTACCAAAATCCAGGCAAGTTGAAGGAGTGCCTTTGTGGCAGCGACGGATGGCGCAGCCACTACGAATGCTGGTTGTGACCAAGAGTGTAGGTACGTGGCAGCACCGCACCCTGTTTGACACCCCAAAGGAAGCATTTCATTTCAGAATTCAATTCGCTCTCCAGGAAGAACCGCATCCAAAGAGCCATCATGAACGCGTCCGCTTTGTACAACAACAACCTTCTTCACCAATCCGTCGCCTTGCAGCAAGTCATCCAGATCCGCGATCAAGCAGAGCAAGCTAGCCAGGACGAATGCGTCGCGACCCAGCTCCAGTTCCAGCAGCAGAAGACCATAGCGTCGGTGGCCCAGAGGCGTAAGAGCCCCAAATCCTCGGACTCCCTTTCGCAAAACGTGGAGGATCTTGACGCAGGGAAGCAGTCCCGCTGGATGCAATTTGTGTCCTCCCAAGCGCTACTCCAGGGCTCTCGAGGACCCGTGGGTCGGTGCTGATAGCTTCTACTTGGCAATCGTGAAGACCAAGTAACTTCGATGAACTTGCGCTTTCTGTCGAGAAGCATGTGCAGTAGGATAGCCCCAATACACTTGCATCTTGAGATAAAGCGCATTCTTCTATTCGGTTTTCATAGTTCATCCTCAGAGACTGGGGATTGCAACTTGACTCCACAGCGATACAAAACAGAGATTGAGAGCACCTTCAGCTTCTGTTCGCCTGCCTTCCGACCACTTCACGCCTTGCCTTTCGGTGATATCACTGATCTGATTACTCCGAGTCCAAGATGACGCCATGAGAGCAACGCCAAGCTCACCACGGAACGTATCCAGCACCGCAAGCTCTTGGCTTTCTTGCGGTAGTCCTCACTCATGATCAAGACTGGATATCCGATGGCAAGCATACTTGACCGCACACACGAAGCTTGTGATTACGTCCTTCAAAGAGAGCATTTTGCCTCCGCCGGTCTGCTCAATGAGCTGGAAGCATCCATTGAGTCTCTTTTCTTGGAACGTTTTTGCTTGCGTCAACCACCTCCAGTTGCCCAATGCTTCCAACTGCAGAGGTACCGGTACTGAACTTACTTGACGGCCCCATCACATTGCGTTTCATGGCAGCTGCGCTCTCCAACCATGCGATGACCATGGTCGCCATGGTCTGAGCTGCATGGCTGCATGCCATCCTGGGCGAATATTCGCAGCCAGCCACATGGACACAGATCGAACGGCTGCTCTTCGCGTTCGCGTCATCGGTGGACCAAGACTGTAATCAGCGCCGCTGAGCCATTCAACTGGCCGCTGACTGACGCCAGCAGTGGCCACTTGGCTGCTTTCGCTCTGTGACACGCCGGTTCCTGCGTAGGCTGCGTCATCACCGCCATCGTCACCGTGGGCCGTGACATCATCACACGCCCCTGGCGGGTCGGGTCGGGAAGACCTCCAAAACCGAACATCTTGGTCTTTGTATACTCCTGCTGGAACCCGCCCAGGAGACCCGTCAAACGCTGAAAGGTCATCATCAGCACTGGGTTTTTGGGATCTGCTGGTCTCGTGGATCTCATTTGCAGACTCGCGCCCAAGTCCCTCCATCGCCATGTCGACTGCCGAACTCCTCGACCGCTACTACGAGTGGGCCAACAACACGGAGGTGACGCTCTTCAACTGGGTGGACCCCGATGGAGGCTGGAAGCTCCACCCGATGCAGGACTACCCGCTGGCCAACTTCGCCAGCGTGTACGCCATCTGCATGGGCTACCTGCTCTTCGTCATCCTGGGCACGGTGCGTTCCTGGCACTCGCTTGCTCTCCATCGTGCTCCGCTCGAATGCTCATCGTATGTCTTCTCTCTCTAGGCCATCATGAAAATGGGCATCCCGGCGCTCAACACCAGCGCGCTGCAGTTCGTGTACAACCCGCTGCAGGTCATCTGCTGCTCGTACATGTGCCTCGAGGCCGGCATCCAGGCCTACCGCAACGGCTACTCGCCGCTGCCGTGCAACGAGTTCAACGCCGCGAACCCCGTCATGGCCAACGTGCTCTACCTGTTCTTCCTGTCCAAGATCCTGGACCTGTGCGACACGTTCTTCATCGTCGCCGGCAAGAAGTGGAAGCAGCTCTCGATCCTGCACGTCTACCACCACCTCACCGTGCTCTTCGTACGTTGCAATCCACTGCTCTCTCATTGCTGGAACGAGGGCTGACGTCTTGCTCTTGCAGATCTACTACGTGCTCTTCCGCTGCGCCCAGGACGGCGACATCTACGTGTCCATCCTGCTCAACGGCTTCATCCACACCATCATGTACACGTACTACTTCGTGAGCTCGCACACGCGCACGATCTGGTGGAAGAAGTACCTCACGACGATGCAGCTCATCCAGTTCATCATGATGAACGTCCAGGGCTACACGTCGTACGCGCGCGAGTGCAAGGGCATGCCGCCCAAGATCCCCGTGGTGTACCTGCTGTACGTGCAGTCCATGTTCTGGCTCTTCATGAACTTCTACATCCGCGCGTACGTCTTCGGCCCCAAGAAGGTCGACGCCAAGCACAAGAAGACGGCCTAGATAGATAGTAGGCTGTGCTCATATCGGCTCACGTTCAGCTGTCGCTTCCCGTTCTGCATTTCTGCCTGCTATAATATGACATTCATCTCTTTCGCCTGGAGCGTCGAGCCTTTGCTTGCGTTTAAATGCCGTAGCTGCTCGTATTTGAACGGACAGCGACGGCCCGAGCGTCGGCTGGACCTTGGGCTTCTTCTTGACCAAGAACGTGGCCAATCTGGATCGGCGCACAGGTTTCTGCGGCGGCTGGAAGCCTGGAAGCAGCACCAGCTTCTTGCTGCGCACCGAAAGCGCGTCGCCGTAGTACTCGACGCTGCCTTGCATGACGACCAGAGCGTCGGCATGCTCCTGCCGGAAGAGCCGCCAGAGGATGCGGCACGACCAGAGCAGCAGCGTCCAGATGCGGCCGAGAAAGAACGGCACCATGTAGAACGTGATCTCGTGGCCGCTCACGTGTATGCTCCAGAGCGTACGGTCTTGAAGGCTGTCCGCCTTGACGAAGAGAATCCGGGAGCTTGAGGCCATCATGGCTGTGACGAAGCAGAACATGATGAAGACTTGCAGCCACCGCGAAGGGCAGTTCAATCGGTGCTTCATGGCCGGCGTGAGCGCGTCCATGGTCAGCACAAGATGCAGATACAGCCAATTGGCCAGCACCGCAAAGCTGCGGACGTCCCAAAACAACAGATCGCACATACAAATGTGCGACATCGTGAGCTGCAGCGACAGGAACAGGAAGTCAAACGAGAAGACGAGCGAAGCGAGCAGCTGTCGCTGATAGCAGCAGCTCACAATGGCGCAGAAGCAGAGCGTGCAGGCGCAGCCCACGAGCGACGCGACGAGATAGACCGAGTGGTTGATGTGCACGAATCGGAGGTCGGTGAAGAGGAAGACGTTCATGGTGGAGAAATAGCCCACGGCGCCTATTCCGTACAATAGACATTGCCTGGGCTTGGACAGCACGGCTTTCACTGGAAGACCGCGGAGCATCAGTGGCAGCACGATGTCACGGTCGTAGAATGTCTGGCGAAGATTGACCAGTCGAAGCGGTTGGCGCGTCCGCGATTGGTTCTCCGACACGTGCAGCAGGTTGTGCTTCTTGCGCGTTTGCTGGTTCCAATCCCTGGATTGGTCCTCGCGCAGCTTGACAGTGCAGCGGTAACTCTCACAGCGCATGAACATCGGGTTGGCGCCCTGCAGTTTTAAGGCGCGATGCTTGCGATAAGCAGCACGGATGAGCCGGATGAGAACGGTGGCGAGCAGGTTGGCGAGCACGTCGAGCGATGTCACAGAGCGGCCATGATACCGCACGATCTCAAAGTCCACCGTGCCAGGGATCTCGTCCAGGACAGCGACTGGGATGAGAGCCGAAAGCACCAGGATGCCAACGACAGTTCCCCCAGCGAAGTAGCGCGTCTGCAGATTCGCGTCGCTGCAGATGTTGAGCTGAACCGACATGAAGTACGAAAACGCCATGGTCACGCGCAGATCGCCCATGCGAAGCGCCAGGACGAAGCAAGACACGAGATTCACGGTCGAGAAAAACCAAAACTCGTACGTCGTCAGCAAACAGCGCAGCAGATCCACGCGCATGAGGAGGAAGGCACTGAATGTCAGCGGTATCTGCAGCATGAACTGAGCGAGCGCGACCCACTTGCCGATGCTCACGGGCACCACAAGAGCGATCAGCATCGCGAAGAAGGTAGCGTAATAGCAGATAATCGAAGGCACAGAGATGCGGCGGAGCAAGCCGTTAACTCTGGGGATTGAGGCCTGGGAGAAGAGCAGCGACTTAATGGACTTGGTGAGGTCGATAGTCGGCATTCGGTGAACCTGAACGAGCTCGTATTTCAGTTCGTCGCCGAGACGAACGCGCGACGCCGGCGCACGCATCGCATTGTCCGAACACGCAATGAATATATCAAATCAGGAGACGCTAACCCAAAATACGACTGGAGGTTGATGGAAATAGACTAATCGTGCAGCCAGTTGTGTCAAAGACTCGACCCACCACAACAAGCTTGATAATGAGACTTCACGGGCTCTTTTGTTGAAACCAGTCTGAAACCTCCAACGCCATTTCACTGAAAGGCGATTCGCTTGATGCACCAAGCGCCACCACAGGAAGAGAATCGGAGCACAAGAGATCGTCGTATTCCCATCACCGCTCTATTGGCCTTTGGTTTCACGACAACTATACGGTATACTGGTCGTGTTATCCGGAATGTATCCATCCATTCAGTCTAAAGGGTGGTGAAGAGCTGCAGGACGCTGGGCTGGCGGAACTCGTGCACGGCCATGAACTCAAAGCTGAAGCCGTCGAGGGGCTGCGTGAGCGCCAGTTTCCACGACAAGGGCCTCTGTGTGCTTGTGTTCATAGTCTCCAGCGTCGCGGCCACGAAGCTCGGGTTGGCGCAGCGCTCTGGCACGATGAACGCAATCACGCTGGCCTTCCACTCGACAGACGCGTGGCGATAAAAGCTCAGGATCAGATCATCGCGTGTTCCTTCTTCGTGCTTGGACCCGAACGGAGGATTGCCCAGAGCCATGAGCAGGTCGCGACCGTGGTTGCTGCGATGTGAGGCTAGGAAATCGCCCTGTTGGATGCTGCAGACTGCGCCTTCAGGGGCCTGGACGTTGTATCTTGCACGATGGCAAAGCGCTTCATCGAGTTCGAATCCAACCACTAGGCGTGCACCAGCCTTGAGTAGCTCCGAAAGGATGCGGCCGTCTCCGCAAGACGGCTCCAGCCACGCAACGCGCTCGCTTGAGACCGCGATCTGGCGCTGCGCCAGCCAGTCTGTGACGCTGGACAGCACAAAATCGATCAACGGTGGGCTGGTAAAGTACTGCTGCATGTCTCGTGCATGTTGTTTGGCGGCTCGTACAGCTGCGCGCTGCTCCTTGTACGCTCTGTACGCGTCTTCATCCACGAATGCGCGCTGCTGGTCGGTCGACAGCGCTTTGAACGCCGTATTTAGCCATTGCTCGCACGCAATCGCGTTCTTCTGCAGCTCGACGCGCCAGCCCTTGGACTCGTCGCCTCGCGTCCACGTCAGCTCCATGAGCCGCCGCCATCGACGCGTCGAAAGCCGAGATGCAGGCGACTCTTTGGAGTGCGCCAGAGCTCTATCCCACGCCTGCAGATCCACAAACGCACGCTGGAGCACCGGACCTTCTGCATGATGAGCGTCTGTGCCTTGCGCTACTGTTGTGTCATCTGCTGTGGTCACAAGCAGCGAGAACACGCTTCGCTCGAGGTCGTAGCCATGCAGTCTCAGCTCCATATTGGTGGGCATTACGCTACCTCTCCAAATTAGGTACACTCCAATACAAAGTGACAAAGTGTTTTGGCACTTTCCTCTGTAACTGAATACAACCTCTTCAATTTAAGTATGTGAATTAATCACTTGGTATAAGATATCCAAATTTACCTCTATATTTTATATACGTGGGATCCGCCGCTATCTGATCCGCAGCAGTCGCGATCATGGGAGGCGTGGCCATGGGCGAGTTCTCGGCGCTCATGGCGCTGGCGCTGCCGTCCATGCTCTCGACCTACTGCTTCTTCTCCATCTCCATCACGGAGCTCAGCGTCGTGGGCCACCTGGGCGTGGACCAGCTGGCGGCCGTGGCGTACGCGCAAATGGGGCTCGATCTCACCACGCTCGTGTTCATGCAGGGCTTCAATGCCGGCATGACGGCGCTCTGCTCGCAGGCCTTCGGCGCCAAGAACTACCACCTGCTGGGCAGGTACGCGATGCTCACGGCCTTCTGCCTCACCATCATGTGCGTGCCCATGGCCATCCTCTGGTGGAACCTCGGCGCCATCCTGAGCTTGGCAGGTAGGAGCAATCGCCTTGCTGCTTGCGTATCTGTTGCTGATCACCCATCGTGCTCGTGCAGGTGTCGCGCCTCCAGTCGTGCAGTATGCGCGCACGTACTCGCGGCTGTCGATCCTCTGGCTCTGGCCACGCAGCATGTTCCAAGTGCTCTCGAGCTTCTACCAGTCGCAGCAGATCGTGATCCCCACGACGATAGCCAATGGGATCTCGGTCGTGACCAACTTGGTGCTGGTCGTAGGCTTGACCCACGGCAGGTTTGGCTTCCCAGCGCTCGGCTTCATCGGCTGTCCCATCGGCACGACGCTGGCGCTGTCCCTGCGACTCGTTGGCTACGCGTACTACATGAACGTGTACAAGCAGTACCAGCGCCGCTGTGCGTGGCATTGCAACTGGCACTTCCTCAACAAGCGCGTGTTCTTCAACCTCATCGGCCTCGGGATCCCTCTCGCGACGGGCACGCTGTTTGAGAACATGCAGCTGCTCACCATGACGCTCTTCGCCAGCAAGATCGGCGAGGTGCAGCTCGGCTCGCATAACTCCATGATGGAGCTGTTTTTCTTCGCGACTAGTCCGATCTACGGCGTTATCAATGGCTCTGTCACGCGCATTGGCGCGCATCTCGGTGCTAACGACCCAGTGCTGGCAAGACTGGGCGCCCAGCTCGCCGCAGCGTGCATTTTCGTGCTCTCGACCGTGAACGGCGCTGTGGTCGTGGGCTTTAGCGGAAGTCTCGGCCGCATCTTCTCGGAGGACCCGCAAGTCATCGCAAGCTTTGCCCAGATCTGCTCTCTGTGCTCGCTCGCGTATTTCATCCTCGGCTTCTTCTACTACGCCATTGTACGTGCTCTTTCGGCTCTGTTGCATCTGCCTGAGGATTAGCTAACTGCTCGTGTAGGTCGTTCTTCAAGCGCAAGCACGGCCAGCACCGCTCATGATCGGCTTTATGGCTGGTGCCTGGCTCGTGGGCGTGCCGACAGCGTACTATCTCGCTCTAGGCCGTGCTGAACGCAGCTTCGTGGGCATCTGGTACGGCATGCTCTGCGGCTACACGGTCACGGCCTTCATCGGCTTCTACGGCGCCTTCTGGCACACGGACTGGAAGATCGAGGCCGCCAAGGCCGCCGAGCGGTCCAAGAAGAAGCACAAGCGCAAAGGCTCCAAGGGGCAAGCCGACGACGAGGCGCGAGAGACCGACCCTTTGCTGCCGTGAGCACACACCAGTCGTGCGTTATGTCGCTATTTGGCTACGGACTTTTTCGCATTTCCAGTTAATCGACATATCCATGTTTCAGATAACTTGAATCAGTAGATTGGTTCAACCCATTTGTATTGTTTTGGTGAATTGAGTACTGAGTTAGGAGAGAGATTCATGGAAGATGACCAAAGGGTCCATCTGGCTCTTGCTACGCATGTGCTGAGCTTATGACGCATGCGTCTCGCCTGCTTGAAGCAAGCGCAGTGTGACGTGGCGTGGTGCAGACGGTGTAGGGGTCCGGCGTATGTGGGCTCTGATCTGTCTTCCCATCCCAATCATTCTGCAATCTTCCCGGTGCTGCACAAACCACTCTACTGGTTCTCTCAGACCGAATACCCAGTCAAGAATGCTGCCTCCACGAGCTCTCCTCGTGCTCTGCGCCACGGCCGTGCTGCTGCTGGCGCTCTCTGCCGAAGCGCTCTCGGGCGTTCGCCTCTACGGCGTCAACTACAACACGCGCAAGGGCCCGGATTGGGCCTCGACCGCCAACCGATGCAAGACGCTGGCCGAGGTGCAGAACGACATGAACGCGCTCAAGACCGTGGCCGACCGCGTGCGCATCTACAGCCTCACGGACTGCGACCAGGCAGCGCTGGTGCTGCCTGCCGCCAAGAATGCTGGTCTCAAAGTCGCGCTGGGCATCTGGACCACGACCACCAAGACGCCTGCTGACTTCCAGGCCGAGAAGAACAAGCTAGCGTCGCTGATCTCAAGCGGCCTGGTGGACAGCAACGTCGTGGGCCTCCACGTCGGCAGCGAGGCCATCTACCGCAAGAACCTCACGGCCACCGAGGCCATCACGTACATGACCGACATCCGCACGCAGCTGCGCACGGCGGGCATCAACGTGCCTGTGACCATTGCCGACGTCATCGACTCGTACTACAACTACCCGCAGCTCATTGACGCCGTGGACGTGATCTCGGTCAACCAGTTCTCGTTCTGGGAGCTGGCTGACGTGAACGAGGGCACGGCCGTGCTGATGGATCGCCTCAAGAAGGTGCGCGTGCTCGCAGCGCAGAAGGGCAAGGACATGATCATCAGTGAGACCGGCTGGAGCTCGACGGGCACGGCCAAGGGCGCCAGTGTGGCGTCTCCGGACAACCAGGTCAAGTACTTCAAGGACTTTTACCGCATGGCCACGGACATGGGCTTCCAGTACTACTGGTTCACGTCGTTTGACTCGCAGTGGCGCGTGCAGAACGGCGACCATCTTGTGGAGGCCAGCTTCGGCATCTTCAAGGAGGACGAAACGATGAAGACCAACTTCCAGCAGCTCGGCGCCTTTGCGTCGCGTGACACGCGCGTGTTCCGCAATGCTGCTTCGCTGTTATTGCTTTCAGAGAAAGGTGGCGACGTGGCCATGACGGCCGATTCGAACGATCCGTTCGTGCTGGAGCAGCAGACCTGGTACTACGAGGCTGCTACTGGCAGCCTGCGTTCCAAGAGCAACGAACGGTGCCTGGACGCGTACCAGGGCTGGGACGGAGGCATCGTGCACATGTATCGCTGCATGGACTGGGAACCCAACCAGCGCTGGACGTACGACACCTCCACTGGCAAGCTGGCTCACGCTAAATACACGGGCTTCTGCCTGGACCAGGACCCAGCCCAGGGCAACAAGCTCCAGCTCTGGAGCTGCTCACCCAACAACGTCAACCAGCAGTGGCTCGTGGCCACGCCCACGGCACCGTACCAGGCCGTCTCGGCCACTACGTCGGTGCGACTCATGACCAAGGAGGCGACCACCAAGAAGCTAGCGCAGTTGATCCGTGTGAACGACGCCGTTGCTCTTGGCTGGGGCGCAGCCAACGTCACGGGCTCCGAGTGGTTGTACGACGAGACCACGCACCTGGTTACGTCCAAGGGATCCAACTACTGCCTGGACGCCTACCAGCCGTGGAACGGCGGTATTGTGCACGTGTACGCGTGCAACCCACAGGAGAAGAACCAAATGTGGTCCTTCGATGCATCCACTAACCAGCTGCGCCACTTGACGCACACAGGCTTCTGCCTGGACGTCGATCAGTCGGTGAACAACGGCCAGGGTCTGGTGCAGCTCTACACCTGCAGTCTGTACAACAACAACCAGGTCTGGCGCAAGATCCGCACCGCCACGACCAGTGTCGTTCGCATCCAAAGCGCCAGCACCACGGCCGCTTACCTTGAGCCCGTAGCGGACACGATTGTGGGCAAGTCGAACTCCGGCCTGGACGCTCAAGTGTGGTTCTGGGACGCCGCCATGAAGCGTCTGCGCTCCAAGTGGAACAATTTATGCTTGGACGCGTACGAAGGCTGGGAAGGCGGTCGCGTGCACACGTACAACTGCGTGGACGCGGAGCCCAACCAGTACTGGAGCTATGACTCAATCCGCCAGCGATTCACGCACATCAAGCACACGGGCTTCTGCCTCGCCTACGACAACCTGACCAACAAGGTACTGCAGCTCAAGGCCTGCAAGGCCAGCGACACCACGCAGCGCTTCAAGCTCGAAAGCGCCTGAGCTATTTTGACCGACACAGAGATTTGAAGTGATAACAAATCCTAGATGTCTATTACGGAGCTTGCTTGTTGTTCGGTTGATCTGATTACAGCCCATTCTTGTCTATCTTGTCGTCGGTGGCAGGCAGAATGCTGAGGTCGATCAGGTCCTGACGGTACTTGGCGATCTCTTCGGCGTAGCGCTCTCCATGACGCAGATGTCTCAGTCGCAGGCCCAGGTTGAGACCCGCTGCAGCCTGTGGGAATGGAGGCTCGCGTGGGACCACGAAGTCATCGTCCATGCCGCTGCAGCTGCCACCGTGCAGCGAAGCGTAGGCCTGGAACGAGGCCAACAGCACGTCCCGCCAGTACGCTTCCTGGTGCGGCGAGAGCCCTTGCGGCGATCGCTGGCGTCGCTGACGCATCTGACTCGCTAGTCGCCCCTCACGGGTCTGGAACGGCAGGAGACCAGCACTTCGCTGGCGGTACTTGAAAATCCAGTCGCCGAGCTGGAACATCTTGGCCTCGTCGGGCCATCGGTCGTCATCGGGAGGGATGACGAAGTCCCGCGGGATCTCTTCGTCTTCGCCGTAGATCTGCTTGAAGATCTCGATGTACGGAGTCACAACCTCACGGTTCGTGGTCTCGACCGACTGGTGCAGGCGCCAGTGGAAGCCCAACTCGGCCAGCCGGTCGCGGTAGGCCTCGACCTGGTCCGCGTGCTGCTTGCGACTGCGCATGTTGCGCACGACATGGCCGAGCTTCATGCCCCAGGACCGCTTGGGCCAGGGTTCGTCCGAGGGTACGATGAAGCCTTGCGGCACGTTGCAGTTACCATGGAGCTCCGAATAGACTTCCAACGCAGGCAGCACCTTGTCTACGAAAGCGCTCTCGATCACATTGAACGAGAAGCCCATGGCGTCCAGTTCATCCAGCGCATCCAGCACATCGGGCGCATCGCTGCCGTTACGACGCATGAGCGAAACCTGCTTGCCGAGTTTGTACCCCCACATCTCCTCGGGCCAGGCTGGGTCCTGAGCCGGAACGACGAACAACTGTGGTACATCGCAGTGGTCGAAAAGCTCGTTGAAGCGCTTGAGCACCGGCAGCAGCTGCTTGGACCACTTGCCTAGCAGGAAATCCCAGCGGTAGCCAAGTGATTTGATGCGAACCTTGTCGCGTTGAGTAAATTCAGCGAAGATGCCGTGCTTGCAAATGTTGTGCACGATGTAGCCGAGCGGCATGCCCCAGGCCAGCGCCGGCCACGGCTCCTCATGAGGCACATCAAAGTCCAGCGGGATATTCGTGTCTCCATGCAGATGCGCGTACGTCTCCAAGCTTGGGAGTATCTTCTCTTTCCACCCGATATCGGCATTTTCGTAGGCATTCTCAATATCCTCAGCTTGGAGCTCTTCGGCCGTATCCTGAGCCACCTTCTGGCGGTTGTGCGGACGCACTTGAGACAGCATGGAGCCGAGCTTGTAGCCCCATGAGGTCTCAGGCCACTTCGCATCGTCAGTGGGCACGACAAAGCGCGACGGCACGTAGCAATGGCCGTAGATTTTGTTAAATACTCGCAACGCCGGCAACACGTGCACCTTCCACTTCCAGTCGGCCTCGCTCCAGATGAATTGCAGCTTGTCGAGGGTCTCGATCTGGTCCTTAGGCATCGTTTGCTCCTTCTCACGACGCAGCAACTGGCAGTGGCTTCCGAGCTTGAACTCCCACGTTGAGCGCGGCCAACGCGGATCGTTGGACGGGATATCGAAGCCCTGGCGCACAAACAAATGGCCTTCGAGCTCCTTGTACGTGTGCAGCGCCGGCAGGATCTGTTGTTCCCAGACGTACGTGCGCCAGTCCTCGTACGGAAAGCCGATGCTCTTGAGCATATTGCGCTTGTACTCGCCGCAACGACCGCGCGTGAACAGCCGCAGGCGACGGCCAAGATCCATGCCCCAGACCTCCTCGGGCCATTCCGGCTCGGGTTCATCCGCCGCTGCATCTTCCGCCCCGGAGCTCACGTCTCCATTGCTGGCCTCGGCACTGGGCACCACGAAGTCATGTGGCACGGAGAAATGGCCCTCGCGCTGGTAGTAGACCTGCAGCGCGCGCAGGAACAGCGCGTCCCTCTCGGCCTTGGAGCTGGTGCAGCGCGTCGCCCCGCCGCCCTGATACAGCTGGACGTAGCGAGGGAGATGCGCATTGGGATGGCGTGAGAGCGCCGTCACGCTGCGGCCGCTGAGCCATGCGCCGCGAAGTGACCGGATCAGCATTCTCTCCCTTGTCGGCCCTTGAATGCACGCTGATACTAGGGTGGTCCACCAATGTTGGCCAAGATGGCAAATATGGATTATAGCCAATCAGAGGACGTATTCGAGAAATGAGTGGCGATGATTGGATGATAGATGAACTATTCATCCAATCACAGGACAATAGATGAAATGGGATGTCCATCCAATCATGCTGATTGGATTCAGGTGTGAAGCATGATGAGCATGAGCACGATGCACGAAGATGGCGAGATGCTCTCTGATCTCAGACCGCATGTTCCCTTATCTCTTGGCCATTCGTTGCATTAGATTACCTAGAGATTCGTATTGCTCTCCATATCTCTACCTTCGCGTTTAGATTGGTCCGTCTCAAAGCATTCAATCTCTTGACGCTGAAGTCGGAAATGCCAAGCGTCGATCTTCCAGCGATTGCTCGTTTTCGTACTTTGAAGCGTTGATACGGTAGCGCGAATCATGTAGTGCGCACTATTTCCCTGGGTTTAAGAACCTATAGGACGCGTTCTGGGCACGTGCATCCCAAGTATGAATATGCGAACAGATCCTTATTCCCAGGGTGTTTCAAAGGGATATGTTCGTAAACCCGTGCGACGCTAACTCGGGACTTCAAGTTGCGTTTTCGAGGACTACGGTACGTACGGTACTGGGGCCGCTGGTGCGCACACTCGCCTCATTCGCCGATTTCCCTTCCAAGTTCAACTGGTCAAGCCTAAGACGATGCTCAGCCGCCAGCTCTCGACCGCCGCCACCACCACGCGCCACGCGCTGCGTCTGCAGACCACTGCGCGCGCCTTCTCCGCCGCCTCCGTGGTGCGTTGCTGTCTCCGTTCACCCCTGTCGCTGTGGCGCTTGAGGACCGAGACGCATGTGGTCATTTTATGTGTACGAAGCTGATAATGATCGGTCTGTCTTTGTAGGAGAAAGTGCCGCTGTTCATCAACGGTGAGTTCGTCCAGTCCAAGACGACCAAGTGGATCGACCTGCGCAACCCGGTGCGTTTGTAAGCCGATCCTTTGTGTGTGAAGCGTGGTGCTAACAGTGACCTCTGTTTCTGTATAGGCGACGAATGAAGTGATCTGCAAGGTGCCCCAGGCCACGCAGGAAGAGGTTCGTATTTCGTGCGTGAATGGAAATGCGAACAAAGCGCTGAGGAGCTCACGAATGCGCATTCGCTGTCTGTTTTCTGCAGATGAAAGCGGCCACTGACGCTGCTGCCGCGGCTTACAAGACGTGGCGTAACGTGGGCGTCCAGCATCGCCAGCGCGTCATGCTCAAGCTGCAGCACCTGATTCGCGAGCACACGGAAGAGCTCGCTCATTCCATCACCGTTGAACAGGTACATAGACGGGTCGTCCCGTACGCTCGCAGGACGCAGCCGTGAAGGATCCTTATGCTGACGCTTCTGATCTGATCTTGTGCAGGGCAAGACGCTGGCTGATGCCCGTGGTGATGTCTTCCGTGGCCTCGAAGTCGTGGAGCACACGTGTGGTGCGGCGACCTTGATGATGGGCGAGACTGCCGAAAACCTTGCTTCGTCGCTGGACACGTACTCATACAAGCAGCCTCTCGGTGTGTGCGCTGGTATTTGCCCCTTCAACTTCCCGGCCATGATCCCGTTGTGGATGTTCCCTGTGGGCGTTGTCACTGGCAACACGTACGTGCTCAAGCCCTCAGAGAAGGACCCTGGTGCTTCCATGGTATGTTGCCCACGGATACGGTGATTTTGTATCCATATCTGACTGAATGTGCTTTTGATCTCTTCAGATCCTCGCCCGTCTGGCCAAGGAGGCTGGTCTCCCAGATGGCGTGCTCAACATCATTCACGGCGCTCATGTATGCAGTTTGCACCTCATGACGTTCTTGCTTTGTACATGCACTAACTCGGTGTGCTGTTCATTGTGTAGGACGCTGTCAACTTCATCTGCGATGCTCCTGAAGTGAAGGCTATCTCGTTCGTTGGTGGCAACCAGGCCGGCGAATACATCCACGCTCGTGGCAGTGCCAACGGCAAGCGCGTGCAAGCTAACCTCGGCGCCAAGAATCACGCTGTCATCCTCCCGGATTGCGACAAGGAGCAAGCCATCAATGCGCTAGCTGGTGCAGCCTTTGGAGCCGCTGGCCAGCGTTGCATGGCTCTTTCCGTTGTGATCTTCGTGGGCAAGACGAAGGAATGGGTCCACGATATCGTGGAAAAGGCCAAGGAATTCAAGGTGAACGGTGGCCTGGAGCCTGGCACTGACGTGGGACCCTTGATCACTGTGGAGGCCAAGGAGCGCGCGGAACGTCTGATCCAGGCTGGCATCGACCAGGGTGCTGAATGCCTGCTCGATGGCCGTGGCGTCAAGGTTGCCAAGTACCCGAACGGAAACTTCGTCGGCCCCACCTTGCTGAACAACGTGAGCACCGACAACTTGGCGTACACGGAAGAAATCTTCGGCCCAGTGCTGTGCTGCACGTCTGTGGATACGCTGGAAGAAGCTATTGAGCTTATCAACGCCAATCCGTACGGCAATGGTACCTCCATTTTCACGTCCTCGGGCGCTGCTGCGCGCAAGTTCCAGCACGAAGTTGACGTGGGCCAGGTTGGTATCAACGTGCCTATCCCGGTGCCTCTCCCCATGTTCTCGTTCACGGGCTCGCGCGCGTCAATCCGCGGTGACATCAACTTCTACGGCAAGTCCGGAGTGAACTTCTACACGCAGATCAAGACCATCACGGCGCAGTGGGAGTACAACGAGAAAACCCAGTACGGCACGGTCATGCCGACGCTCGGCACCAAGTAAGCATGTCTGCAGTAGAAACATACACGTAGGTCGGTTGTTCAGGATACCATTGCGATTGAACAATTGCGTATTTCAGATCCAATATTCTTGTATACGCGTATAGTGCACGTTTACCGGACCTCACGGTCTCTTCTTTGATACGAATATATACAGTTGGCGTATAGTCATGGGTACATCCGGATGTCGCACACCCATTGTAGGTACGAAATTTAGAAGTATACAGTACCCAACACGCATTCTCTACCGTTCAGTGCGCGCATCACGACCCTCCTCCTGCATGAGCGGCAACAGCGCCTGGGAGCGCTTCCAGGACCCGCAGGGCCGCGTGTTCTATGTGAACCACGCCACGCGAGAGGTGAGCGCGCGCTTGGTCTGACTGCTCCCTGCTTGACTGGATACTGATTCCTGTGAGCTCTTGAAGACGTCGTGGCACTTGCCCTCAGAAGACCCGCTGCCGCCCGGCTGGCAGGAGCTCAAGGACCAAGAAGGACGGCTGTACTATGTGAACCACAGGACCAGGACCACCACATGGCTGGATCCGCGCATGGCGGCCGCCAGACGCCGCGCGGCCTCTACGGCGGCCACGCCGCCTACACGTCTCGATGCGTCTGGCGTGCGCGACGTTGGACAAGAGTTTGTCCGACATAGCGAGAGCGCCAACCAAGTGCGAGGTGAGTCCAGGAGCCTTTTCTCTCCCAACGACCGCCCGCAAATGCCACCGCAGATCCCCCCGCCACAGAATGGAAGCAATAGTGGCTCAGACCACCCGGAAGTCAAGCAGCCGGTACCAGCACCGGTGCCGATGGCGAAGCGACCGAGTGATCTGGGCCAGCGACACCTGCCGACTGGAGCGAATGAAGTGTCTGGTGCTCCACAGCCGCAGCAGCAGTGCTTTGCGCCGATCCTGGTGGAGGATACCGCTGCGTGTATGCAATGCAGCACCAGGTTCAGCTTCACGAGACGGCGGGTAAGAAGTCCCCCTCGCTTGTGGTCTTAGATCTTGCGCCTGAACTTATCTCGAATGTGTAGCATCACTGCAAGCTCTGCGGCAACATGTTCTGCGCAGAGTGTACGTCCAATCGAGTGGATTTGCCCATCGACTCTCCAGGCTACGAACAGAAGCAGCCTATTTGTCTACGATGCTCCCGTAATGTGGTGGCAGGAGATTTCTTTAGCATCATTGGGCTTCGTAGACTGCTGCGCGAGCCGCCAAAGTACATCAACGAGGTAAGAAGACTTGTCCATCAACTCATGAAGCCACAGCGTCTTAACGATCTGTGTCTTCGTTGCAGCGAATCCAACAAGTGCTTCAGCTCGCAGCAGCTTTCAAAGTAGGACGTGATGAAACTATGAAAGGTATGGGTTTGCATCGAGTGGCGCAGCTGAACGACATCGAAGCCGCTGGTGGTGTTGGCTCTTTCTGTCAGTTGCTCAACACTGATGTGGAAGATCTACAGAAAGCCACGCTGGATATGATCGCAAATCTGATCGCACTTGAAAACAGCGCCGGGAATGAATTGGCTGCTGGTGAAGCATTTGCTCAGTCTGGAGCGAGTGACCAACTGGTTCGCGTTATGGGCAACCGCACGATGGAGTTGCAACGAGGCGAGTCACTGCGTCCAGAAGTCGAACGCAAAGCCCTTCGCCTGATGTTTCACATTTGCAAAGCTCGGACGTGCCAAAATGCGCTTCGGTATGCCGGCGCTGGTACGCGCTTGCGTGAAATGTTGGCTGTGGATTCACCTGCACCGATGGAGACCCGAGTGGAAGCTGCTCGCTGCCTGAAGAAATACGTGGACAAAAATATGGACAACATTGTGGAACTGGTCGAACATCAGGGCGTGACTCTGCTGTGTAATCTTTTGAAAGATTTTCTCACTCTTCGCTCCAATAGCCTGTTGGAGCAAAGTACTCCAATGGACGAGTCTTTTCACGTGGCGATTGAGGCGATTTTAAGCACCATCTGTGAGTGTCTCCACATTTCGGAGCTCAGTTTACCATATGGAACGCATGTAGTGCAGCAGATCTCGGCGCATGATATTGAATCATTTGTCACGATTTTGCAGAGAGGCGACCGTGTGAATCGCATCCTTGCTTCCCAGATCCTGATTCGAGCTTCACAGGATCCTACGTTGGTTGCTACGATTGCGGAGGAGCAAAACTTGATCAAAGAGTTGCTGCGGATGCTGGACAACCGTGAAGACTGCTCAATGGCATCGGAGATTTTGTGTAGCTTGTGCACGACGCGGGGCAAGACTACCGTTCCCGGCAATGAAGTTGATGTGCACGAACAGTTGTTGCATGCTGTGAATGATATCAATGGACTGAATATCGTACTGAAGAAGTTGGATGGATGTGTGATTGGCCCTGGACAGTTTGCCGGAGAAATTAATTTCCAGCAGAATTTACTTGGCATTACGAAGGCGTTCAGTGCTCAGTCGGCTGAATATGTGGATGCAATATGCTCTAATGGATCCGTGGCGACGTTATCTGCCTTCTTGCTCTCAAGAAAATCAAGCTTGATCCCATTGTGTGCGCAGACGCTGCTAAATTTGTGTGAGGTCAACACAGAGATTGTTAGTGAACTATACGACGCCAATACGTGTGATTTCTTCCAACGGATGCTACAGACTCCACCGGATGACAATCGGATCTCAGCACTGCGGTATTTTGAAATTTTGATCGAAAACGATCACGTATTTCCTGTCAGCGTCCTTGACAAGATGTTTCTCATGGTTACTGGCGTGGGTCGAAATGTGCTCCGTACCAAGAGTATTCACTCAATTGCGAAACTCTCTGGAGTAAAAGATATTGTATCAATGCTAGATCCTATCCCCGAACCGTTGAACCCAGAGCGTGCAGCTCTTGTTGTCGTGATGCGTGAACGGATCGTAAGCAATACGTACTTTCCAGTTCTTTTGGATGTGATCTCGTCAAGCATTGACGTTGAACTTCGAATTGATGTGATTAAATGCATTCGATGTGCGTTGGATGGCACAAGCGAAATGGCTGATCGCATGGTAGACCAGGAATTACTTCGCATACTGAGTACGTTACTTCGACGATTTGCAGTTGGCGGTCTTTCAGCCCCATCATCAGAACCCGAAGGCCAAATCAATTTCGCCATGCTCCAGATATTGTATCTGGTGCTGAAGTCATCAATCGCGCATGTTTTACAGGCACCTGGTGATCAGGTCATGGCTGTAGTAAAAGCTGCGACAGATTGCATTAACTCCGGTGCTGAGGATACCTTTGCTCTCTGGATGGAAATCGTGCAACTCTTTTTGGACCAACAAGAGTGGAAAGACTGCTTCGTGGCCTTGTATATGATGGAGTCACCTACCGTTGGAATGGAGTTTGTACAAATGTTGATGGCCAATATCGAAAAAATGGGTTCCAGTGGCACACTCACAGACACAGGCAACACAGCCTTTGATAATTGCATTATGGTGCTGAAGAAGCTCGTGCAAGAAGTATCTAGCAGTTCGGTGGCGAATTGCATGATCAGCGCAGGGGTCCATATTACGCTGCTGGACTTGTTACTCTCAAAAGACATGCATGTTGTGGTTCAAGCTCTTGGCTTGCTGGATTTATTGACTGAATCTCGACCAATTCGTATGTTGATATTGGAAGCAGGTGAGTCGCTCAAATCGCTTGTGGATCTTTATCATTCTTCCAGCGAGGACGTTGCTGCATCAGAGCCGGAGAAGCATGACGTAGCGCTTCAAGCAGGGCGTATCCTTGTCCATCTCTCTGGCGACCCCCTTGAGTTCCGAAAGTTGGTGTACGATCACCGATCTGTTCTTCCAGCCGCAATTCTTCGCAATATTTTCTCCCCAGTTGAAGAAATTGCACAGGTTGCCGAAGACATAGTGGCCAGTCTCGTTGATACCGACTTTGCTACGTGCCCACTTTGGATGGGTATGATTGAAGAAGCTAATGCGCAGCTCGCGTTCCAAATTCTGGTTAAATCTAAGCGCTCATCCATTCGAGCGGTGGGTACCCTCAAATTAAGAGATATTTTGCTCTCTCACCCAGATAAGCTGGACGAAGGCACTAACAATGGTCTTTCAACGCAAGATCGAAATGTGTTGGTAAACATTCTAATCGAATTTTTAGTGGCTGTCGACCCTCGAACTTCTGTCGTTGGACTTTTGACGTTGGGGCTTCTGGTCGCGAACGGCCAAGTCTTTGACGACAAACAAGGAGAAAGGGTCGCTGTTGATTGCGCAACGTCACTCATGTATTGGTCGCAGAAAGGAACCGAACGCCATCATCAATATGTGGTCGACATTCTTCACGATGGTATTGCGAATGAGCAAGTTCGCAGTCACTTCTACGAAGAATTGTGTTCGATGCCTGAGCGTAAAAATAACGCATTTATCAGAGAGTTTGGGACCCAGATCTTGGAGATGGATGCTTCAACGAAAGTGGAGGGCATTATGAAACGATGTACCCTCTTGCAAGGCTTCTTAGGCTCTTTTGCCGCACATTCGAGAACTTTGTCTGTAGTTGTTCTGGATGAAGTGTCGCAGGGTTGCTTTGAAGTCCTGGAAGAAGTGGCGGTTTGCCTCGTCAAATTATTCCACAGTGGCCAGTGTGTGAGTCCGGAAATCGCTCACTCGGTTTTCCAGTTTCTGATTACGCTTACGGCGTGGGATACACTGCGATTAAAGCTGGTGAAGCTGGGTGTGATTGAATGCGTTGTCACTTTCTTGGATGGAAACACATCCGCCACTGAATCTTCTGAAGATGCAGGTTATTTTGGTCAGCGATTATTGAAAATTCTTGGAGTGTTCGACATCGCTAGTTTGATCTCGGCCAAGGGAGTTGGGGCCTTGATCGATTTGGTTGACAGCCCAAAGGCCACCACGCGAGATACATTGGAAGTAGTAGAGCTTTTGATCAGCATCGCAGATGATAGTCACTCTGGAAATTCTGTCATCATTGAAACTAAGCCTGTCTTTCCGACCTTGCTTCGAGTTCTCGAGCAAGCAATCAACGATGTATCCAGCCGTACCGCTGACAACGGAGTCGAAGGCTGTGAAAAATTAGATGTGGCATGCGCCATTTGCTTGCTGATCTTCCGTTTAAGCAATACCAGAGCGTCCAGAGAAGCCGTTTTGCTCGAGTCGGATCTTTTTGGGTCCGTTTTGTCGATGCTGGAATGGCTTCCATCTGTATTTGACGAGGATTGGTCGGCATCTGTGCCAGATCCCCTGTCTCTGTTTCAATCTGTCATGGATCCAGGGCTTTTGTTTTTGGAGTGTGCGTGCGTCTTGATCGAAGGAATGCCTACCAGTGATACCCATGTGGAGTACTGGAAGCGCACACTGAAAATTTACCTTTCCGTTCTCGACTCATTTTACGATGGCCATCACTTGGATCAGCTCTTCATCTCCGCGTGCGAAGGTCTAGCTTGCTTGTATCAAAATTCGACGGCATCATGTGCCGTGGAAACGGATACTTTATGGGAGCATGTTCAACAGCACTCCACTCGAGCTATTGTAGATGATCCGTCGTCGGCAAACAGTGTATCAGTGGAGTGCAAGCTTGCAATGGTGGATTTGATGTTATTGATAGATGTCCGCACGCCACCAGAGGATCAGCTCTGGGTTGTTGATATGGCTGTCCACTCGAGCCTGTCTGTAGCTCGTGAACCTGCTGATCTTGCAAGCCTTTTCACTCTGTTGACTAAAATCTGCGCCAACTATCGCCTGCGTGAATACCTCGTGAAGCACGCGGATTATGCATCGATGGTCGAAGGCTTCGAGCATCTTTTGGATCACCCGGCAGGTCGCCCGTACCGCACGCGAATATTGAAATTCTTCATGATCCTTGGTGAGTCCTTGCACAAAAAGTCAGACCATCGACAAGCAATTGCCCCGTTTGATCTCCTGCGACGCGGCTCAGTCTCACTCAGTGTCAGCAGCTCCAGCTCGTCTGGATCAAATCATCATTGTGAAGCACCAAGCAAGCAAACTAATGCAGGCGAGTCGGTAGATGCTAATGGCTCGCCTCCTTCAGCACCCGCGAGAGACAGTGATGACAATCGTCGGGGCAGCTCAGATCCGATGCCTCAACCTCCTCCCCCAAGCGAACATGGCTCAGCCAGCAGCGAGACGACTACCACTTCTTGTGGCAACTGTGGCACCAACTTGTACATCCCGCCTGGAGTTGACCCGAGCGATTTGACTTGCCCAAATTGCCTGCACGCTCTGCAAGTGGTCCAAAAGGTCCGCCCTTCGTCTGAATCTCCAAAGCATCGTCCATCGTCTGTCTCGACCGAGCAATCTGCATTTGAGCAGCCCCCACCGCCCGCCGTGACGAGCCCAGGGGGCCACCCGAAGATTGATGTACGCGATACTAAGATGGTCAGTTGCGAACACTGTGGTAAGCATTTGATCGTGAAGTCGAAGGCGAATGCTGTAAAATGTCCTGCCTGCGAAGGCGTGTTCAAGCTCTCCACAAAGACCAGTAAGTTGCTTCCTTCGCGGATTGGTGTGAACCCTGCTAACTCCTTTCTTTTTGTTATCTAGCTCAAGAAATGATGCGATGTCAGAATTGCAACACGCTGCTGAGTCTGCCAGCCGGAGCTCGAGCGTACAAGTGCATGAAATGCCTTCACACAACTCGATTATCGTAGAAAAGCTGTATGAAAACTTCCCTAGTATCCTCAATCTTTCTGATCCTGCGCGATGCTATTAACGAAATGCCTTTAGTTTATCCTCCTCTCTCCAAAGCCTCTTACTTCTTGCTTTATCAGGCCGTAGTGGAGTCCATCAGGTCGAGCAGGTCGTCACCAGTGTCGCCCTTGTGGTCTCGTTTGCTCTCCGTCACATCAAAGTCTTGTAGCAGCGCATCTGCGTTCTTCCTATCGCTGGCAGCGTCAATCCAGATCGTTGGCACGACCTTGTCGTCGTCATCGTCGCCGTCCTTGGAGGAGCGGTCATCCGGGAACAAGTTGAGCTTGAGCGCTTTGGCGTCGCTGTCTGTGTCCTTGGCAGATGATCCGAGCAGATCGGCGAGCAGGTTCAGGCCGTCCTCCGCCGTGGCCTTGAACATCTTCTGCGGCTGAACCGGGGGTCCGCCCTTTGCTCCTCCGCGTTTCGCATCCGCGATGGCCTGCTTGGTGGACTTGAAGCCCGCAGCTCCGATTTTGGAGTCTGCCTCGTACATGTTGAGTCCGAGATGCGCGTTCATCTGCTCGCGCTCCAGAATTTGTGATGCGGGGGCCTCGACCGACCCGGTGGAGCTGGCGATGCTGAATTTCTCCTCCTCGTCCACGTGGCCGTCGTCATCGAAGTACGTGATCGTGCCTGGGGGTTTCCCACCGGACACCGTGAAGCCGTCGTACCGGATGGCGAGCGTGCCGTCCATGCCCTGGATGCCGTTCTGCAGGAAGAGCGAGACTTTGATCCGCGTGTCCTGGAAGAAGCGGCACAGGTACTGCTTGAGCAGGTAGAACTCCCCAGCGCTCATGTGGCCGAACGTCTGCATGCACAACGACAGTGTTAGCTCCAGGCGATGGAGAGAATTCAGCAGAGTTGAGTCGTACTTGAGACGTGAGCAGAATGGTTTCGTCCACCAGCCGCTTGACCTCCTCGGACTCGATGAGCGCCTTGGTGTTGGTCAGGTGGTTCATCGTGACTTGGACTAGCTCATCCGCCGAGGAGCAGGAGAGCAGCTGGTACTTGAAGCCCATGCGCATGAGGTCGTAGAGCTACAGATCCATGTTGGTCAGTGTCTCTTCTTGACTGAGAGGAGGGCGACCGTACCTTGTCCATGCTGTTGGTGTTGAGGCGCATGATGGACGAGTGCGCCAGTCGGTCAAAGATCTGGCGCGTGGACAGGTTGGAGTACATGTGGTGTGGCTTGAAGAGCTCGGCCATGAAGTTCTCGTTGTGCATGGTCTTGATGATATCCTCCAGCACTGCCAGTCGTTTCGTCAGCCATCCGCTCTCAGCCAGAGACCACTGGGCGACTCACCTTTGGTGCTCTTGTCATGCGGAATGCTCTGCGCCTTGAGCCGCTGGTCCAGCACGTAGATCATCTCTGCGCCCATGTTCACGATCAGCATGGGCATCGTGGAGAGCGAGCCCGCCATCTTGGCCTTTTCTAAAGTGTCTCTTCGGGTGCCGCCCACGGGAAGATTACCACACGCAAACGGTAATATTACGGGAAAGTTACATTTATATCACCTTTGACCGGATCAATCGGCTGTAATTTACCATCGTCCCTGGTAAAGTTAATGTGTCGTAATAAGAGGTACTGCGGTACGACTCCGATCAGGAGTTGAACATGAGTGCGCGCATAATCTCTCGTCCATGCAGAGACGCCTCGTGGCTGCGCTGGCCCAGCGCCTGGCGCCTGCGTACGTGCTCTGATCCCAGGACTGTGACTCCATTGAGGTGGTCTAACATCCGCTTTGTGGCTGTAGGGGTCTGGACGTGGTCGTCCCGCTGACGGTGGAGCGCTACAACGCGTTCCTGGCCTCCGAGCCGACGGATCTGCTGCGCTTCCAGCTGCCGATCGACGATGCAGACGACAAGTCGCTCCCGTCGCATTTGCTGGTGCTTGTGGGCAACTCGAAGGCTATGTGGACGCCGTTCCTGGAGTTCGTGCAGAGGGAGGTCAAGGCGGAGCACAAGGTGCTGCCCAACCCCATCGATCGGTACGTGCAACAGAGTGTCCATCAGGCTCTAGCAGACAGTGAGGACTCCATCCCAGCGCCATCAAAGGTGTGACTCACGCTCTAAGGTCTGTGTATTGAAAGCTGCTGTGTGATCACGACGGTGTGTCCTTTAGATCTATTGGGTGGCAGACACCGAGCCAGGCAAGATGATCCTTGCGCAGCGGATGGCGCTCACGGCTCAGGCCGTTGCTCATTGCACTCCATCGCAGCTGTGTCTCCATCCAGTGCTGGGGCCATGGCTTGCGTTCCGGTGCGCAATGGTGTTTCCCGTTGAAGGACTTGAGGAGGATGCTCAAGCTGAGCTCATCACCAAGCAGCCGGCCTTGTGCTCCCATGACGACGTGCTGCACGAAAAGCTCACTGACCAAATGCGAGAGGCTTTTGCGCAGAGCACCGACAACGGCAGGCAAATCGGTCCGGACGCGTGGCGTGCGTGGGTTCTCCCTCGCATCACAACTGCGCCAGACCACCCACAGATGTACTCGTCGGAGCAGATACTGTACCACTACACCAAGGACCTCGCCTTCCTTGCCAGAGTTGCTCAGGCACAGGAGATCGGTCGTTGCACGGATTATCTCCGCACACCGCCTTCCGAAAAGGTGCTCGCGTTCCGTCAGCTGCTCCAGCAGGTGCTACGCGAGCACAGAGATAAGTTCTCCAACGGCATGGGAGCCATCTTTCTCAGTGGCGGACTCGATACCTCCGTTCTTGCGGAAGCCAGTGACCAAGTGATGCAAGCTGATGATTGCGACCCCAGTGATGCTCTTTCAATGATCAAGACTGGTGGAGCTCGTCCAATGCTACGCTTTGATCATGCGATTACGGTACAAGCTCATGCCGACGCACTGGACGCAGTGTATGCACAGAATATCTACGATCGACTGAAGGAGGTTTCACTCGGCGAGCTTCATATTCTGAAGCGAACTCTCGACGACTTGCTTGCAAATGCTGGCCAAGTCGCAAAACTGCTGTGCACTTGTGACCCGATGGAGCTACGCAACAGCGTCGTGATCTATGCAGCCCTGGCGGAAGCCTCCGCCCGCGGGGCCAAGCAGGTGGTGACAGGCGATGGAGCAGATGAGGTATTCTGTGGATACTCATTTTATCACATGATGGACGAAGAAGCGCTCATGGCCTATCGAATGCAGATCATGAAAGTCATGCAGTTTACAGCAGCCAAGCTAGCGAAAGCCTTTGATATCGAAGTTTTCAGCCCATATCTCGATGATCGCGTTCTCGAATTTGCACGCTCATTGGAAAAGGCCGATCTTATTGGTGAGCAGACCCCTGTTCCAAGGAGTGGTCCGGATGGGTACCATGGCAAATTAATTTTACGTCAAGCGTTTCCAGAGAGCTTTTCGCAATGGCGAAGCAAACAACCGATAGAACAAGGTGCCGGGACGACAGCTTTGCGCCTCGGATACTTTGACGATCGATGGACAGACGAGGACTTTCATGCTCACCAGAAGCAAATCTTGGGCTCCCACGGAATTTATATTCGCGATCGGGAACATTTATTCTTCTTCCAGGCTTTCATTGACGCCTTTGATGGCAACGTTGCCAACGTGCCACGACGTCGAAGCGATAAATGGCACCTCGCAAAGGCGGAGGCTGAAGAAGGCTTTTGCCCAGCCTGTCACTTTGAACTGTCACATCAAGACCAAGATTTTTGTGTGACTTGTGGGTTTTGGCCGACGAAGGCTACGGCAACCAACAATACGAATGGTTATGCAACCCAAGCTCTCGCTCAGCTGACAAAGAATGTTATTGAGCTTGCTAAATGAGCGTGTGGACTGACTCAAGTTCGTTTGACCGCTGGTAAAATCCTACATTAGTAGTTTTCTGCATAATTGAGATCAAGCATTAGTGACACATATCAAGCTTTATTTCGTACATACCGAAAGCACGTTGATATGGTAACGTTGCTGCAGCTTCCGTTTCAGAATAGTTTAAGAGACCCTCCCAAGATAAATCGAAGTGGCTCTGCGATTGCCATATCCAATGGGCGGCAAAGCACTGCTTTCCCCCGCAAAGAAATCTGCGGCGGCTTCGGACGCATCTGCTGGGTCTCGTGACAATGCCTCCCTTTATGCGCTTACATGGGAAGAACCTGAGCGCGTCGACAGGGTTGAAAGCACATTCGTAAGCCGCGAGAACGCCACCCACAGTGCCTATGCCAAGAGGTATGATTTGTTTGCACGTTATGTTGGTGGTGGTGCTAATCGGTCCCCATTGCAGCCGTAAAGAGGACTTCGTGTACGCCGAGTCCAGCCAGTACCTGCGTATCCTGGACGATTATTGCCAGTGGGCGCGGGATCCGAGTACTTCATCATCGTCAGTGCTTGCTGTGATTTCAGCACCGGGCCAGGGAAAGTCCGCTCTCCTTTCTCATTGGGCAGAGCAGCGGCGACAGCGACTCGCAAACAATGGCAAGCACGACGAGTTCATTTACGAACACTACGCTGGTTGCTCGTACGACAGCGTCAAGTTGTCTCTCTTCCTGTTTCGGTTCATGTACCAGCTCAAAATTGCGTATGGACTCCGTGACTTCGAGCTCCCTCCCGAGCACGAAGAAGAAAAGCTCAAGTTCTCGTTCGCGCGCTGCCTTGAGGCTGCTGCAGGAGGCCCGGCGTCCCACCACTCAGACTCCGCCATTTCCAAGCGAAAGCAGTAAGTGGAGCAGGCACTGCGTTGCTTTGGAAATCGGGATTGACGCAACTCGTATCGTAGTGTTATCCTGCTTCTCGACGGCATCGACTGCATCCGCAATGAAGACGGAGGCGACTCGCTATCGTGGCTGCCGACATCATTTCCTGCTGGCGTTCGGATCATTGTGTCAGCGACGCAAGTGCACAGCCGCGGAGCTCCCAATGACGGTATTTGCTGCTGCAAGTGGATCAGGCGCAAGCCCGTAGCGTACGATCGCGAGTGAGTGGTTTTTCGTGTTTTCCACCGGTTGTGGCTGCTGAGCGGAAGCTGACTTTCATTCTAGCGGTGACTTGATCTATGACACGACTCAGTTCCCAATGGAGCACGATTCTCACACAATCCGGGAGCTCCATCGAAGGCGAGCAACGTTTCTCCTTGTGGAGCCACTCGATGAACAAACCTGTCGCTCTATACTTCAGGTAAGTGTTGACGAAGCAGTCAAGATATCGGTGTGCTGACTCTACTTTGAGTGTAGCTTTACGCAAACAAGGCAGCTCTCGCAACGGAACCGGATGAACTGGAAATGGTCGTGTCTTCTCCTGGCAGCTCCAACCCGCTGTACGTGCGACTGCTTCTGAGTGGACTGGATCTGTTCGATGCGCGAGCAAAGCGCCTCAAATGGCTTGAAGGGGCTGCTCACACCAGCGACCTGCACAAGATCTACGAGCTGCTCATGAAGCTGTGGAATGAGATTCTTCTGGCGGATCTGTTCGACGCCCTGGAGAAGTGCAAAGCGGCCGCTGTCGACAGTTCCAACAACCAGCGAAGCGACGGAGACGGCAGAGGCATGCTGCGCAAGACTGGCACAAACAAGTCGCTCAACCTCAATGCACCGACTACATCGACCAAATCGGAGGTCGATCTGACGGATATTGAAAACCTCCAGGTTGCTATTGAGCAGCGAGCACTGCTAGTACGACACACGCTGTCGCTGCTCACAGTGACTCGGTACGGACTCTCGGAGATGGACTTCAGCAAGCTCTTTGGCGACAGCGTCTCGCGCCATATCGGCCAGGTCGTACTGCGATTGCTTCGGCCGCATTTGCTGCAGATTCGTCGGTACGACTGCGCTGATGCCACCAGCAACAACAATGGGAACGGAGGCGAGAAAGTCGTGCTCTACGATCTCAGTCACAACCAGTTGCGATTGGTCGCGCGCTATGGCTTTCTGAACGACAATCACTTGCGCAATTGCTACTACCGAGAGCTGGCAAACTACTTTGACGGCATGACCGCTTGTCAACGGCGCATCGACGAGCTCCCAGTGCAACTGGAGCGCTGCAGCATGTGGAACACGCTCCAGTGCGCGCTCGTGGACATCAAGATGTTCCAGCTCTGGTGGAGTGAGCGCAATCGGCAGGAGTACTTCTCGTACTGGATGGTCTTGCGCTCGAACGGAGCGATCCACGACCCCGTGGAGGACCTCATCCGCTCGCTGGACGAGTTTATAATCCACGAAGGCCCCGGTCCGGATCAGCTACTGGGACTCTTCCTCACCATTACAGAGTTCCTTCGCGCTTGGCAGAGCATTGACTCTCCCAAGAACGGTCATCTCGTGCTCAACCGCCCGCCACCGCCTCAGCTACAGGAGTTCATGACGAGTCTCGGAAGCTGGACGACGGCGCACCTGCCCGAGAGTGAGTCCAAGCGCATTCATCTCGAGATTGATGCGCTCTCCATCCACGGCGACGATGGATACTACGTGCGTCGATGGCTCTGGACTCAGTTCCCACTGATCGCTGTCGCATTTGAGAACCGCTTCTTGCGTCCTGGGAACTCTCGCTCTGGCGCTGGGTCGTCAGCGACGCTGTCTCCGTCGGCCTCGATGGATTCCGAAGACAACGGAAGCCAGCACAATGGCCATGCGTCGCCGCTCGCATCGCCTTCCGATGCAACATCCCACGCGAAAAAGAAGCAGGACCAACCAGGAACGGTGCTGCCAAAGGGGCTCGCTGGCTCACGTGCCAAGCCCATGGTCAAACAGAAAACGTGGCCACGTTCTGGCGTATTCCCCGCGAGCAACGTCAATGCCGGCGGCGGCTTCGATGGCATCCCCGAGGACGATTTCGGGGCGCTGGAGTTCCTCTCCGTTGAGAACAGCGAGATCGTGAGCTCGTCGACGTCCAAGCTCAAGACCCAGCTGATGCAGCTGCGCATGTACTACGACAAGCTCAAGTACTCGATCAAGGAGAAGAGTGCGACGCTGCAAGCGCTGGACTCGCGACTGGCGGACACAAAAGCGCTGGCCAAGGCTGCGGACCAGAGCGCGAGTCAGTTGGACGAGTTGCTGGAGCAGACTCGCCGCGTGAATGACGAGACTGTGGGCGGACGGCAGCGTAGCGACTACTACAAGGCCATCTTGCGCCACTGCGAGGTGAATCCCGCGCGCGATCCGAATCTGATCGAAAGCGCCGAGACCGTCGTGAACAAGCGCAAGCAGGACGTGGTCCAGCTCCAGCAGAAGACCCAGGTGGCTACCTACGAGCGCAAGCTCGCGACGCTGGAAGTCCCAAAGCTCATGCGTGTGATTGAGGAGAAGGCGCAATTCCACGACGCTGCACTTGCACGGCTCCGGTGGCGCCATGCTCTGACACAGCGCCTGGCATTGGGAGACCCAGCCGGTGTCGCCAGTTCCAAGCTCCAGCTCGGTGCAGTCGAAGAGTATGGCGATGCTGCTGATGCGATCAAGCTGAACGAGCCAGCCCAGCCCCACTTGACTCCGGAGGAGCTCCAGTTCAATCGCGCCAAGGACAAGCTACTGCACAAGAAGGAGACGACGGTGGAGCGACTCAAGAAGGTCGAGACGCTCAAGATGTACGTGGGCAGCGCCTACAAGGACGACGGCGTGCTGGGGGCCTTGCGCCACGCGGGCATCAACCAGCCGGAGCAGGCGCAGATGTTCTGGCAGGACCAGTTGGAGCACGGCGCTGCGCTCAGTGCCCAGGAGAAGGAGAGCGAGCAGCGCGTGCTGGAGTATCGCGAGCAGCTGGAGGCCTTGCACTCGCAATTGCAGAATCTCAAACTGGGTGGGGCCACCACCAGCCTCAGCACCAGCAGCACCGACACCGCAGGAACGCAGAGCTCCAGCGACACCGGAGGCCTCGTGGCGGCGTCCAAGGCCAACAGCATCAAGTTCATCGAGCAGGAGATCAGCGAGTCGCAGTCGCTGGGCCAGCTCAAGAAAGAGCGCGCAGCGAGACTAAAGCTGCTGCTGGGCAAGCTGCAGCTCGGCCTGCTCCACATTGCGCAGATCCTGGGCGTGGCCTCGGCCAGCGAGATGGACACGTCGGCGCTCAGCGACGCCGTGGAGCAGGCCGTGCGCGTGTTCCTGGGCGACGAAGCGCACCTGCAAGGAGCCAACTCGACCAACAACCTGCGCCGCAAGAACAGCGCGCGGGGCGTGAGTCAGGGCGCGAGTCAGAGCGCGGTGCTGCCTCCGGACACGCGCAGCTCCGACGACAAGATCCGGCTCAACATCCGCGTGGACAAGCACCACGACCGCCGGATGAATCCGTACGTGGACCTGCGCAGTCCCGACGTGGACGAGGACCTGGACGACGAGGACGAGGACGAGGACGACCAAGACGACGTGCCGGACGAGGTCCATGAAGGCAGAAGCGACCAGGAGCCGGTGACCAAGCGCCGCGACATCAAGCTGCGGTGCCAGCGCGAGCTGGAGAAGAAGCGGACGGCTCTCAAGCGGGCCGAGACAAAGAGGAAAGGCTAAGAAAGGCATGGTCACCACGTGCTCTGGTGTTGGTTGTTTGGCTGTATTTACTGTAAGCGAGCAGGTCGGTGCTCAGTCTCTCTCGTGATGGAGCGATCGCTTACACTTCCTCGTCGTTGTCGTCGAACTCGTGGACGTACTGGTAGGTCTCCACAGGCGGAGCCTCCGGCACGGCGACCACGAGACCGTCGAGCTCCTTGGCCAGCACGATCTCCGTGCCGAGACGAGAGCTGATGGGCAAGAGAGGCGTGAGTCCAAGAGCCTATTATGTCTACGCAAGGATGCACGTACTTGGCCGAGCGGTCCTCCTCCGGGACGTAATCCAGGATGTGGAGCTCCTTGTTGTTGGCGGGCGGCAGCTTGGAGATCCAGTTGTCCGAGACCACGACGTGCGACTGGGGAGACATGGCGCCCTCGCCGAAGAGGCTCTCGGTGTAGTAGTCGGCGCGCTTGGCGTCGTACAGGCCGCCGCCGCCGTTCGAGTCGTCCTTGACGAGCCCCACGCCGTTCATGAGGCAGGCCTCACGCAGCGTCTGACCCACGCGGCCCTGCACGAAGTGGCGGTTGCCCTCGTAGTCCACGAGCGTGACGTTCACCCTGTCGTCATGCACTCATTCGTCAGTCTCGCTCGCTCCCTCCGTCCAAGACACACCACAGCGCTACGCACACTTTCTCGGCCACCGTGGCGCCGGCGTCCGTGGGCAGCGCGAAGCCGCCGATGGCTCGTCGTCCGGCGACAAAGCGCAAGGAGTTGCTCAGTCGCGAGGCCAGCATTTTGGTGGTTCTCTTCTCTTCTGCTCCCTCCTGACCACGCCACAGATCCATACCGGTACGTACCGGTATTCCGCCCAAGGCGGGGTACGGCGTAACCGTCCGGAAGAAGTGTAACCGAGCGCATTGGGGTACGCCTTCAGTCCCAATAGGTCGGTCGGGAGGATGGCCATGTACACCAAGATGACGGCCACGGGCTCGTCGCTGATCGTGAACCCACGCACGATCTCCAAGGAGCTGGAGACCAAGATCTCGCTCTCGATCGCTGGCGTGATCCAGCGCCAGGGCGCCGGCGGGCTGCAGCAGCTCACGACCAAGCTGGTGCGCCAGGCCGTGGAGAAGGAGATCCACGTGAGCCTGACCAACCACAAGGAGGTGCTCAAGCGGCTCATGCACCAGGAGTTCCGCAAGATCAAGGCCCAGAAGGTGGCCAAGAGAGTCGTGCCTGAGCCCTGGAAGATCCAGGACCGACGAGAGAGCATGCGCAAAGGTAGGATGGCAGCCACAAGCCACCGGTCTGCTGCCGTGGCACTAATGACTCTGTAGCGATGCAGCGGATCTACTCGATGCTCAAGAGCGACAAGAACGCCTTCGACACGCTCGGCATGCACGCGATCCAGACTCTGTACGACCTGCAGGCCGTCGAGAGCGGAGAGACGCTGCGCTTGGCTGCGCTGTACGTGCGCCTGTTGGGCTCGCTCTGGCTCAAGGACGAGCAGCGGCCGCAGGATTGGGTCCCAGAGACCACGCCCACGCCTGAACAGGTTCGTAGAGCTCTTCTATCGGCCTCTGAAGCACTAGAAGCTCACAGTGAACTGCAGGTCATCCAGACGCTCACGGAAGTGTTCGTGATCGAGCGTCTCGGCATCTGCCACGACCGACGCGTGGAGCTCTACGAGTTCTTCGACCGCGTGCCGGCCGTCTACAGCATCACGGTACGACCGCTCTGCTCATATAAAGGGCCAGGCCGAGTAGAGTACTCATGGTGTGGCTTGTGCGATGGACTAGGACTATCTTGGCTGGAATCCGGGCGTGGGTGCTCCGCAATCAGACCCCACGGCGTCTTCCTATGAGCGCATGACTACGGCTCTGCTGCTCTGCTTCTACGCGCACTCCATGAGTCTGTCGCTGGGTTGCTCTCTGGCGCAGGTCGTCCAGTACCTGCCGTTCTTCTACCCGTGGAAGAACCCGACGGAAGCTGGATCGCCCAGCGAATACCGCGCCCAAGTGCACCTGGTGACAACGATCGTGATGGTGCTGACGAACTTTGGAGCTGTCCGTTGCGAGCCGGTACGAGGAATCCTGTTGTCTGAGCCCAATGGCTTGAGAGTCTGACGGCTTTGTCGTCTATGGCAGGACCTGCTTCCACACGAGTACTTCTTCCTTCGCCAGCACTTGGTGTTCCATCTTGCTCGCCAGGACGTCAGTCTCATCAGCGAGACGCTGCGCGTACGAAGACACTTCCTATGTTGAAATCTCTGGGTCTGGATGCTTACGCTTGTATTTCTTACAGGCTCTGCGCTGCTTTGACGGCTCAGATAATCTTGTGCCCGTTCGTCGCGCTCAGGCGTTTCTGCTGCGATCACAACGAGAGGACGGGTCCTGGAGCCACTTGCAGCAGAAGGAGCCACTTGCACACGTGTACGCCACGACCATGAACGCACTGCTGGCACTCGATGAGCCCAAGACATTAGGCTTCGCGCCATCAGTACCGGAACTGGTGCCGATCCTGGAGATGCATCTGAATGCCAACATCAGCGTGCAACTGGTGCGTCCTGCTTTCTGCTCTTTCCATTGTGTTCAATAGCTAAATACCGCTTGTTCTGGTGCATTCCACAGCCAGAGGCACCTCCGACGCCTGCCAAACCAGCTGCAAAGCCTGCTGCGCCTCGCAAGCTGCCAACAACAGTCAATAACTCATCAACAGCAGCAGCTCCAGCCACAGGAACAGACAATGCGACTGCACCAGCAACAGGGACTGACGCTTCGTCTAGTAGTGAGGACACGAGCGACGAGGCGCTGGCCACCAAGGTCCGCTTCCTGCAGACGCTACTGGAGCAGGAAGGCGGCATCAAAGAGGCCTCGGCCAAATTGGCCACGCACGTGGTCACGACGCTGGCTGCGCTCCCGTTGACAGTGGATCTGCTCAAGTCCACGGGCGTGGGTCGCGTGGTCAACAAGCTGCGCAAGCACGCGACGCCGTCGGTGGCCAAGGCCGCGACTCAGCTGGTCACCAAGTGGAAGCAGGAGCTGTTGTAAAGTGTAGCCATGTGGGCGCTTAACCGTTAAATAGAAAGCAAACAACGACCAGCTGGTGTCGTTAAGTGCGCTAATTAACCGGTTAAGGCTTCAGTGTTTGATACGCATGGCGTTCGCCAGGAGCTTCAAAGCGGACGATGTGGCCGGCTACATGGCGGCCTTCGAGCGCGACGGATTCGTCGTGATCGAGGACGCTCTGGACGAAGAAGCGCGCTGCAACGCGATCGACGAGGTAGAGCGCTGTCTGCTGCGTCGATTGAGCCGTCTGGTGGTCCCAGAAGACTGACCCAAGCCACGCAATGTGCCGATAGGTCTGGACGTATCTCGAGAAGGGCGGTCTTGTCAAGCGCGACGACGAGCGCACGTGGTGCAACGAGCACTGGCCGGCCGAGGTCTGCCGCAACGGCGGCTTCATGGGCAAGTTCCCGTACTGGAAGCGCATGAAGAAGCTGGACGCCACGTGGGTGAACCGCCAGCCGCAGGCCTGGCGCAACCGCGAGAACCCGGTCATCTACGAGACGTTCGCCAACGTGCTGCAGACTCGCAGGCTCTGGGTGAGTGTCGACCGGTACGGCGTCATGCGGCCGGCGCGACTGCGACACCAGAGCGACCAGGAGAACGAGGCCACGCTGCTGGAGGACCGGCAGACCAAGAAGGACTGGCTGCACTGGGACCTCAGCCCCTTCCACTTCGGCACGTCGGCCGCCGGGTACGCGCCCCGAGCGCTGGCTGCGGATCAGGCCAAGAGCTACGGCTCAGTGCGCGTGCAGGGGCTCGTGGCGCTTGTGGACTGCCCAGTGGAGACCGGCGGCTTCCACTGCGTGCCTGGCTTCACGAACGACCGGTTCTTCCAGTGGGCCAAGACCCACGAGGACTCGTACGGCTCGCAGCCCGAGATCGCGTCTCGCAACTTCATCGAAGTGCCGGAGAACGATCCGATGCGGCAGGAGATCCAGAAGGTGCCGCTCAAGGCCGGCTCGCTGCTCATCTGGAACAGCCAGCTGCCCCACGGGTACGGTCGCAGAGTGAGCTCCAGTGGTGGGGCCGAGTAGCTACTGATGGCTCTGGTGCTGTGTAGGAACTTCCCCAGCACAGGCTTCGACTTCCGCATGGTGCAGTACCTCAAGATGATCCCCGTGGACGACCCGCGGGAGTTCCAGCCGGCCATGAAGCTCCAGCGCTTCGAGCAAAGCGAGTGGTTCCCGGAAGGATACGCGCCGTCGCCTCTAGGCGAGAAGCTCTTTGGCTTAGAAGACTGGGAAGACGACGTCAAATGCTAATCATGTTCCTTTCTCTCTCTACCATGGACTGATGGCGCTCAGCGCGTCTTTGACATAGCGCCACGCAGTCGGAGTCTCCGGTCTCTGTCGCCACTGGTCATCTGAGGAGCCGTCGAAGGAGCCGTAGGCGTGCTCTTCCTCCTCCGAGAGCAGCGCTTCCTCCAGGTCATGGGCTGACGAAGAGAACGAGTCGTAGCGATCGTCCTGCTGCTGTTGTTGTTGTCGCATAGAGGCCACACGCGGCATGACGGCCGCAGAAGAAGCGCGAGAGCTTCGACCGGGTCTGGAGGCTGCTATGGTGGTGGCGTTGCTGCTTTCAGCCACAGAGGAGCGACGCCGAGGTCGATTGGCCACGAAGTAGACGGAGAATAGGAAGCAGCCGATCGCGACCAGGAACGCCACGACCAGCTCCACGACCATGATGGCTGTGAGCATGCGGTGGTTGATCGGAGGCTCATCCGGACTCGGTGGCTGGGTCACTGCAATCATAAGGAAGATGTCAGGTCCACATAGCTCAGCTGCTTAAACACTACGCACCGGAGGGCAGAAGCACATTGATGAACAGCGCAGCTGCCAGGGTGGAGTCCACAAAGCCATCTTCATAGTCCGCGATGGTGGCACCGGTCACTGAATTATACGCCGGTGCGAAGACTGCTGTTTGGTTCTGCTGCATCCGTGGAGCTGAGGCCAAACACACGACGTCGCGCGTCTTGTTGCGCACGTACTCTTCAATACCCGGGAAGCCGTTCTAGTTGACAGGCAGGCAACACAGTCAGAGACAGAGGTCATACTCAGCCGTGTGGTAGGACCTACCTTGGCGAACGCTCGCTGGAGAAAGTAGTTGTACTGCAACACCGTCACGGGCGTCTGTCCAGTGCTCTTGGGCTCGCACGTGAACATTGGAGCTGGGAAGTCGTCGCAGAAGAAGTGGAACGACTCGGAGGGCGTGAAGAAATGCGGCAGCACACTCATCTTCACGGACACCGGCAGATCGCTGGCGAAGGCTGGCAGCATGCCGCGCAGTGACGGCTCGTCCAGGGGCGACGGCCAGGGAGAATCGTCAAAGAACCTGATGGAGGAGTTCCAGAGGCCGCCGCTCGTCTCAAAGTCCGAGTCGCTGGTGCCGATGATGGCCTGCTGCAGCTGAATTGTCACATTGCGCAGCTCCTCTCGCGCCTGTTGGAGCTCTGGCTTGGTCAGCTCCAGATTGGAGCACACGGAAGACTGGTCCACCAGCACGTCAGCGATGTTCACAAGCGCATCGGCCGACTTGAGCACCAGCGAATTGAACTCCAGATCCTGTACGCCGAAGCCACAGTCTGTCTGATTGGCGATGCAGGACGCCAGGAACATCATGGGCTCGTACAGATCGGCTATGGCCTGGGACGCATTGGGGTAGAGGACACCGGCGCCTCGAGCGAAGCGGTCTCTGGCCATGGATGGGATATGCTGCACGAAGCGATCGTACCCAGCGGAGGATTTGAGAGTAGCCAGAGGCACTTGCCAGTGCGGTGACAGAGCCGAGAAGGTCTCCCATGGATGCTATAGTCAACAGCGAGCATGAGACAATGGGCACAGGGCAGCAAGAAGCAGAGCGGGCTTACGTGGGCAGTGAGCAATTGCGTGACGTTGTCCTTGCGTGTGTCCATGAGTCTGATCTGCATGACTCTCAAGGGCTCGAAGACCTGGCAGAGGAACTTGATGGCGTCGCTCTGGTAGCCCACGACGCCCAGACTGGTCTCTCGAGGTGCGAGCTGGAAGATCTGCCAGGCCACGTCGGCTGCGATGGGCGGGGCTGCGACGCTGGAGATGGCAATGTGGCTGCTTCTGGCCGTCTGGTTCCAGAACGCAGGCCCCGGGAAGAACGTGGCGTTGCTGCTGAGCCAGGCCCAGGCCTTGGGCACCGACGGCCCGTACACTACGAGCGGCAGTTGGCTCCCAGAGGACGGCGCGTACTTCAGCAGGCGGCTGCAACAGACCGCAAGTCAATGAGACACACAGATACACAAGGGATCTATCTATCGGGGCCCACCGGAACTGGTCGGCCGCGCGCTCAAAGTCGTCGTGGGCCTCCGCCTGCGCAGCCAGCAGCGCGTCCGCCGTCTTGAGATGCTGGAAGCCAGCGACGGACGGCGGCCCAGCAGCCACAGCGCCCAGCTCCAGGTCGAAGTGCGACCGCAGTACCGCCATGGCGTCGTGGGCCAGCGCAGCCTCGTCACAGGCGGCCGCCAGAGCCACAGAGCCCAGCAAGCCTAGGCTCATGATCCTGATCATGCTGCTCCGGGATGGAATCAGGACCCGAACTTAGGGTCCTCTCACGTTAAGTTCGCATTCACTTCAAAGGGCGTTGGGACTGAGAGACATGGCTACAGCTCCGGTAAGCAATGGATCTATGGGCACGATCCGCTCGCTATGGGAGACTGACTGCTGCTGCTGCTAGAGATGGAGCTTCCACTCGGCGGCGATCGTGAGCGGCTCGTCCGACGTGGAGGCCGCTGCGCTGCGGGAGGTCCTGCAGACGTTCACCAGCAGCTCCAATGAGCTCAGCTCCTGGGCGCGACCGTGCTCCTACCGCCTCGTGGAACGAGCCCAAGTGGAAGAAGTGGCCAGAATCACAGCGCAGGAGCGGCAGATCGCAGCAGAAGCTGCCAAGCTGGCCGCAGATCCAGCAGCAGCACCGGAGCCAAGCGAACCGGTGACTCGACCTCGTGGCCCCAGCATCTTAACGCCAGCGATGGAACTCACACCGCAGACCATGGCGGACGCGTTCCAGCGGCTTGTGTTGGAGGACAGACGTTCGTTTGAGAGATATTGGGCCCCACCTGATGCAGCGATCGATGATTCTGAAGTGGTATCGGAGCTGGCACCAGCTCCGAGCACCACACCAACTGAAGCCGAAGCACCGCTGTTCACCTATGACGCTCGAGGCTCCGCAGATCCGCAACCAGCACGAGTCTTTCTACTACTGGACTATCCATCCTCTCTGGCGGAGACGCAGGAGCTGCTTCGCCGTGGGGAAGCGCCCACGGACGATGGCGCTCCTCCCACGCGAGCTCCTCAGGATTCGCCTCTGCCTCTGCTCCCACTCCTCGACGGCTTGATCCTACTGGTGGAGCCGGAGAGGGAGACTCGACAGCAGCGCAAGACGGTTCAAGAAGGTGGAGCTGAGCGGCGCAAGAGCATTACCAAGCAGCAGTTTGCTGCAGACGTCGACACCCAGGAGGCCGTGCGGCCAAAGAAGTCGGTGTTCCAAACGGCCAATCAGCTGGTGTCCGCGGTGTACGATGCCTCTACCGTCGGAGGACTCGAGTGGAGCGACTTTGTGTTTGCAGAGCTGGATTGCGCGTCGCGCGTGACCAAAGAACCCACACCGGCGGAGGATCTCGTTCGCGAGCTGATTGCGCTCGTGGAGCCACTGGCCAAGCACAAATTCGCCTTCAAGCAGTGGGTCTCATCGACGATTATGACGCCATTGCCTGCTCTGGAGCCTTCGAAGAACAGCTCTGATACTAGCAGAGCCTGCTATGACCAGATCCTCAGTCGCGTTTGTGACGCCAGCATTGGCGTGAGCACTTTACTCTTTGCTCTGAAGGAAGCCGTGGCCATGGCCTTGGAAGCAGAGTCTGACGAAGCGGACGAAGAAAACGAGGCCAACAACCAGCAGCGACAGAGTTATGAGCTGGAAGCGTTCATCGACCACGGAGACGTCGCCTCTATTCGTCTCGCTCGCTCGTGTCTGCACCACCACTACCTCAGAGAGCAGTCCAACCAGCACCAAGAGGAAAACCCCTGTCGTGTTCATGGCCAACGTATTGATGAGATCGAGAAGGACATGTGGGCGCGCAGCGATCTGCCTGGCGTTGGCAATGGCGGTCGCAAGCGAATGCCCAAGCAGCCGGAGCTCAGTGCCACGATACGCAGCGTTCTGGACACCGAGAGTTCTCGGTTCACGGACCCGATCACGGAGCTGGCGTGTGTGCACCGCACTCGGCAGTTGCTGCAGCTGGAGCAGACGCTTGGAGCTCCATGGCACGAGCGGCTGCGTTCTCGCACCTTCGCAGAGTATCTGGACAGCCACATTCTGCCCCAACGACTGGCTGCGATCCTGGGCAATTCGCCTACGGTGCACATGCAGTACGACCCTCGCACCGACTCACTGCTGCTGGCGATCGTGGCTGCTACTGCACCTGGTAGACTGCGCACCAGCTCCTGGAGCGCGAGAGACCACGTGCGACACCGACCGGCGTTCAAGGAGTGGAAGCGAGAGGAAGCCGTACCTGAGGAGTATCTGACGCCCCGCACTGCGCTGGCGACCTCTGCGTGCGTCCCGCTGTCCTCAGGAGAGCTGGCGCAGGTGTCGGAGAAGTGCTGGACGCTGTTTCCGTCCGACCAGAGCGTGGTGCGCGTACGCCAGACCCCACGAGGCCACAAGTGGCTCAGTGTCTACCAACAGGGAGAGGTGTTTGGGCTTCGACCTACTGCGTCTGAGAGCGCGATGCAGTTTGTGGCGAGTCTGCAGGACGGATCGCTGGTGCAGATCGCTGGAGGCAAGCGAGACGCCTGGCCTCTCAAGCCCGACGGCTTTTCAACTGTCACGATGACCAACACCTTCCCGTGTGGGCTCTCGGTGCTGGCGTGTTCGGACGGCACCATCGTTCAGCGATACGCTCTGCCCCCGATTGCCGGCAGCGGGAGCGATGATAACGTTGAGCTGGAGCTCTACCGCGTGATTACAGGCCACGGGAGCGTCGTTCGAGTGCTGCAAGGCGGCAAGAAGCAGATTCTCTTGGCCTCTGGCGCTGCGTCATCGAATAAATCGAGAGCATCGTCGCTCTTGGTCGATCCCGAGACGAACACGTTGGTGGAACGCTACGCCGATGGCGTGTTGGTCGCGACTCGGCCCAGCGGTGCTCGCGTGACGTACCACGCTGACGGAACGACCATGACCATGAACTCCACGCGGTCTCACGTGTTGGTGCAGCACCCGCGCTTTGCAGAAGTGTGGGTGGATCTCGAGGTCAACGCCATGGCTTCTCGCCATGCCATGGGCCAGCGAGTGGCTGTGACCAAGGGCGGGCTCCGCACTCGTAGCATCGTCACGGTCTACGACGGCACGCGGATCGAGTTGGGATACAATACCAAGGTCATCGCGCAGGTGAATGGCCGCGTGACCATGACCAAGCTTGGCGGCGGACTTTGTGTTGTGGCCAAGGACAGTGGTCGAGTGGAGTACTACCCGTCCATGACTCTTTCCCATGGCGAGAGGTCCAAGGACAATGACGATCTGGACGTCACGAGTGAACGCGGAGTCTACTACTTTGATCTTCACAAGAAGAGCTTTGAGCTGTGCGATGCCGAGCAGAACGAGTTCATAGTGGAGCTCGAGCCAGAAGGCGAACGTGAGGACGATCTGTGCCCCACACCTCGCATTGCAGTGGCGCTGGCTGGTGTCGTGAGCGATTCGCAAGCGTCTCGGAACGGTGTGACACCTATTGCGGCCCAGGCCGTGATCAACGACCCAATCGAGCCCCACGTGCTGCTGCTGCAAGGCGACGGCACGGGCGTTGAGCTCTTGAGACCTTGCGATATCGGTCCATATCTGCAGACACTGCACTCGTCCAAGGCGGGCGAGGGCTCCAAGCACCAAACGTTCCTGGACATTGTGCGTCTGAATGCTGACAAGGCCGATCAGCCTCCGCCGTTTAACGATCCAGCCTTGCTGAATGAGATGCGGACGCTGCAACGGCCTGTGGCTCTGGTGGCTCGCCATCTGCTTAATTACACCAGAGTGCCGTCGTCTGCACCGCAATTCACAGTCGTACGACGTCTGGAGCAGCTGGAGCCACTGGCACCGGAGCAGCTCCAGCGGTTGCAACAGGCGCTGGACCAGTGGACAGCCTGGCAGGAGGCGCGGGAGATCAACAAGGACCAGTATGCGGTGTTCGACCCTCGAGACGCGGAGACCCTGGCGCAGGAGCAGGCCCTGCAGGCGCGAGTACTGGCGGCCTCCAAGGCCACGAGAGCGCGCAAGAAGCTGGAGCGGCAAAAGGCTCGTGAGCAGCGCCACAAGACCGACAAGCAATCGCAGCAGGCGGCCATGGAGACTGTGCACGAGGGCGATGAGCATTCCCAGACGCATGAACACTCAGACGAGAGCGGAAGCGATGAGTTTGACCAGTTTGGCTCAGATGATAGTGACGACGGCGGCGATGCTGACCCTGCGGCAGATGTGGAGGACCCTACGGAGCTGCTCTGGACGGCCTTCTCTGAAGCAGATTCGGCTAAGAGCGGCCTGCTGACTACAGCGCAAGGTACGCCACGCTGCTGTCGGGGTTTCTCTGTCTGCGTTCTGACAGTGTGTTGCTGAAGTCCGTCGAGCACTGGTGCACGTTCTCGGTGCTGGTGTGACGAGTGCTGAACTGGCTCAGGCGTGCAAAGCACTACAGCTCAAGGATCCATCTCAGGTAGGAAGGATCTTAGAGGTTACTCATCTATCCCATTGAGCCCCTCACAATCTATTGATGTGGCAGCAGATCAGCTTCGACCTGTTTGCGGACCTCGTGGCGTATTTCAAGAGCAGCAGCAGCCCAGACGAAGCTTCCTCTGTCCCTTCGTCTCCTTCGCAGCTGCGTCTGAAGCTCACGGGAAGCAACAACGACGGATCGCTCGTGATGGGAATCGCCGCGGGCTCCGCTACCGAAGCCGTGCGCAAGTACAGCAGGAATTGAGAGACAATACAACAGTTCTCATTTAGCGTCGAGTGATGGGCACGCACTGCTTGAAGATCTTCCACTGGGGCTCGTGGATCGCCAGCCAGTAGAAAGTCAGGATGCACGTCGGGCTCTTGCACGTGGCATAATCCACGGGCAGAGTGGCTGGGTACTGAGGGTATGCGGCCACACAGTTGGCGTCATGAAACACGCGCGCGTTGTCGATCCAGATCTCACACGGTCCAGTGTGCGACTTGACGAAGCCGACCTTCTCCTGGTCGTTGCGCCACACCATGGCGGACCCGCCCCTGACGCTCTTGGCAGTCACATCGGTTCGGGTGTTCTGGCATCCAGGCACGAAGCCATCGACCATCTCCTTGATGGAGGTGAGCCCTGATGCGTTGTAGGCTCTGCTGAATGTGGCAAGGTTGCTGGTTGGCGAGTCGTCCCACTGCTTGTTGCGGAAGGCAGCGCGAGTCTGGGAAGCCGTGAAGCGAGCGTTCCAGTTGGTAGCGATGGAATAGTCCTTGTAGATGGCGGCCGGGTACTGGATGAAGCCGTGGGCTTCCACTGGAAGTGAGGCAACAGCGGCGAGCACGAGCGACGCGAGGGCGAATGGCATGCTTCCAGTTCGAAGGTCTTTGTATAGTGAGTCCATGCTCAAGCACCGATACTGTTGGGATGGTGACGCTCTTGGGCATTTTCAGCTCGGATGGGGCTGTCGCTTCGTTGTTGTACGCAGACAGAGCCAAAACGCTACGTTTACTCCATGATCCATCTACTCGATCTGATTCCAAAGAGTAATCGTGATGGAAGCGTTTATTAGAGAGAGCTTCTGTGATACGACCAACGCCTGTCATTGACCATCAAGAGAGCGAAGAGAGCAAGTAGGAAGGCAGTGGATACATTCGCGTGCTTATACGAACAATATGATGATCAAGACTCGCCAAGATCGAGCAAAAACGATTCAAGCAAACCAAAAAGAAACAACCGACGACCAGGAGAGCGACTACAGCACGAAGTACTTGTTGCGCTCTTCTTCACTGGTCGCAGACGCCGCCGACGCCGCCGTGGTGCGTGGCGGTTCGCCATTTGGCGGGAACCAGTGGCCGCCCTCGCCGGCCGTGCTGCTGCTGGCCGATCGACGGCCGCCGTTCTGAAGTTCCTCCCCTCCCTGGCTCGTCTTGCGCGATCGGTGCGACAACCGGTTGCCGTAGCGGTACCAAGAGGCACCTGGCGGGCCGCCGCGCGCGCTGTCGAGGGCCGAGTCGTTGTTGCCCACGCGCGTGCTGAGCGTCTTGGTGAACTGCTGCAGTGCCAGCGCACTGTCCACAATGGCTTCCTCGCCGATCGAAGTGATCGTGTCGGTGTGGCCACGAGTCGAGAGAGCCGTGAGCGAAAGCGGCTTGCCGCCAGCAATGACCGGCTTCTTCTCTTCTTCCTCTTCATCGTCGCTAGTCTTGTGCACCATCTCGTAAAAGAGACCTCCCTTCTGCACCAGCTCGTCGTAGCGACCGGCTTCGGCCACGCGACCGGCATTTAGCACCAGGATGAGGTCGGCGTTCAAACAGGTCGACAGACGATGGGTGACCGAGATAATGGTCATGTCCATCTTGCCCGAAAGGCGCTCGAGAGTCGCAATAATCGACGCCTCGGTCTCCGGATCCAGAGCACTCGTGGCTTCATCCAGCAGCAGCAGACTCGGCTTGCGGCACAGGGCACGGGCCAGACAGAGACGCTGCGCCTGACCACCACTGAGGTTGCACGTGGCGTGCTGGCCCACGATCGTCTCGAAGCCGTCCTTCAGGTCCTTGATGAAGTGGCATTCGGCCAGACGAGCAGCTTCTTCGCAGTCAGCGGTCGTGGCGTTGACGTTACCGTAGCGGATGTTGTCGTAGATCGTGCCGTTCAAGATGCCGCCGTCCTGGAACACGACGGCCATCTGGTCCATGAAAGACTTCTTGGAGAAGTTGAAGATGTCGTGGCCGTCCAGACGGATGCAACCGCCGTCCGCCTCCTGGAACTGCATCAGACACGCCAGCAGGGTACTCTTACCACAACCAGAGGGGCCCACGACGCACGTGTACGCACCACGGGGGATCGTGGTCGTGAGCTCGTTCAGAATCAGGGTGTCCGAGGTCTTGTCGTACTTGAACACGAGCTGCTCGACGCGCAGATCGGTCGCCATCTTGGGGAGCGAGGGTAAATCTCTATCACCGTCGTCGGCACCGCTTTGTGGGCCCAGACCGAGAATGATATCATCGATACGCTGCAGACTACTGGCATTACCAATAGCCACACGCATGAAGCCACCAAGAGTGGTCACAGGTGTCGACACACGACTGAGCAGCGAGTAGAAGCCAAAGAAATCACCCGAGGAGATTTCGCCGCGCCAGACCTTCATGGCCAGCGAGGCCGTCATGATGGCCGTGAAGATGTACATGGCCGATTCGATGTAAATCTGCACGATACTGGACCAGAAGTCCTTGGAGAACTGGTTCTTGCGCAGCTGATTGCACGTCTTCTTGAATTTGGCCATGAGCGGCTCCTGGATCTCGTAGGCGCGCACGACCTTCTGGCAGGCCACGGCGTTCTGGAACTCGGCAGCCACGTAAGCGTTCTTGGAGCCGAACTCCTTGGAGCGCTGAGCTGCGAAACCCTGCGGACCACTGGACAGCAGCACGGCCGAGAAGGCGAAGGCCATGACGCCGATGCTGACGTCCATGTACATGGCGTAGCCGAAGCCGAAGATGACCGAGATGAACGGGTTGAGGAAGTTCCAGAACACGGCCTGCCACAATGCGTTCACTCGCGCGACATCACTGGAGAACAGGTTGTTGAGATCGCCTTCGGAGCGCTCGGCGAAGAACTTGGTGCCCTGGTGCAGGATGATGCTGAGCAGGTTGCTCTGCAGCAGCTCCGTGGCCTTGGAGATCATCTTGGACTGGAAGTAGCCCACGGCGTAGTCGCCGAAGACGAAGGGGATGCAGAGACCTAGAATGCCCATGAGACCGATGGTGAGCATGTGCTGGCTGTTGGCAGTGAAGGCGTTCGAGAGCTCCGTGACGAACCAAGCCATGGCCGGACTCACGGCGGCGTTGACGCAGACCACGAGGAAGCAGAAGGTCAGGTCCAGCGTCTGGTTGGACCAGTGCCACAGCGTCGAGCGAATCACGTCGCCGATGTTGTACGCCACCATGGACGACGACGCGTCGATGTCGCGCAGATGCGCCAGGAACTCCGTGGCCGAGAGCGTGTGCGGTCGGTAGTGCAGCGCGCGCTCCAGGAACTGCATGAGCTCATTGCGCGTCATGTCGCCTTCATCTCGGCCGCAGATGATGACGAGATCGGTCTCCATCATCTCCACGGCCAGCGCCGTGATGCCGGGGATGCGAGCCAGCGAGGCGCGCAGCGACGGGATGGACACGCGGATGTGGTCGCCGTTGGAGCGGAACTTGTGCATCTTCTTGGAGAACGTGCGCGCGCGGGGCTTGAGGATCAGACGCAGCGCCACGAGCACGAGGTAGCCGAGGCAGAGCCAGTACTCCTTGTCCGGCAGCACGAAGCGGCCGCCCAGCACGCCGACCATGACGAGCAGACAGAGCAGGTCGGCGATGTTCGAGTGCGAGCGGAAGAGCGCGAGGCGCATGCCCATGAGGCGGAAGAGCATGTCCACGAAGTAGCACAGCATGAGGCCCGAGGAGAAGAAGCGCGAGCCCTTGGCCGCGATCTCGTCCGAGAACGTGGCCTTGGGCGAGAAGGAGATGGCCAGCAGCTGCACGAAGAAGTCGAGGAAGAGCGCGAAGGTCTCCGAGTAGTGCCACTTGCGCGAGTCGATGACGCGCAGGAAGAAGAGGCGGTTGCCGTTGCCGCCCGGGGCGCCATGCGCGGCGCTCGAGTTGTGGCCCTTGATCGCGCGCGGGTCGCTGGCGTCCGTGAGCGGGTCGCCGATCTTGACGAAGCCGGCGTCCGACTGCACGCGCTCGAAGTCGGACTGCGAGACGTCGCTGGCGCCCGTCATGATGGAATGGTCTCCCTCGAAGGGCGATTTGTCCAGATTGCGGGACGCGTGCTTCTTCATTCCTCACGTGATGTGGCTTTCGGTCGCGGCGACCGATTGGGGGTAACTAGGGTCCGGTACAGATGCCACTCGGATAAGTACGGAGGGAACAGAGCGAAACAGCAGGGTTTGACAGAACACGGTGACGGGAGACTGTATGGTTGTTTTAAAACAAGGTGAGTTTACAAAGAAAACGGCTAGACCAGCAACCACTCTTTATACCTTGTTTTATAAATCAGAGCGCCAATTGAAACGACTCACATCAGACAGGCAGAGACGGGGTCGTTTGGTGGCTGGGTTGGGTCCATTCCCCTATTCGTCGCCACCCGTTCATTGCGCACCGACTGGATCTTTTTGCAGGTTGTTGAATTGGGCAGCCGCAATTTCAGCCAATGCGACACGTCCTAGATAAGGTTAATCCCAAGGATTAAATCACAACCTGGTGACAGGTATTTGGGTAACAGCACGGTCGACTTCAATAACCCAAATATTTCTCGTTGCAATTGCACAAAGAGACAGATGACTGACACAAGACAGAGATATCGGAGACCGTTAAGAGCGACGTTTCGCCACTGTCACACAAAGACACGGTCGCCACTGATCACGCAGCCTTTCGGTGTACTCGTGTCGTGCCCGAGCGATCGTTCGTGACTGGAAAATCCACCAGTCCGCAGTCTTTACTCCCAACACGCGAAGGGAAGGGCGGGCGGTACATGTACCACATGCATGGCCTATCCATCCATCGGAGTTGTCTCGGGTTCTTTCCTGACTGTACCGTAATTGAAAGATCGATCATCTGGATGTAAAGAACGAGACCACCAGCTGGTTCTAGGGTCCTATATTTGTCGTTTTAGGATAGCTATTTTAGCATGTTCCCTATAGTAAACCTATTATTGGCCTATTTCTGCGTCTTTTGGCCTACGCATGCGTCTCTCCGTCACAAAGAACGATTGCGTCCAATCCCATGCAGCTAAACGCCTCACTCGTCTTCTGATTGGCTGAAATAGAGGTTCTTGTTCCGCGCCAATAGCCTGAGTGACAGTCTGGACCAGCCCAATATGAGCAGCTTCGGGAGCTCGGCAGCGGCTGCGGGGACGCGTGCCACGGGCGCCGCAGGGCTCGGCGGCAGCAGCTACAGAAGTACAGGCGTGCACCAGTTCTCCATCTCCGAGTCCGATTTCCAGCGGGGCTCATTGCTCAAGCGACGGCGGCAGGACTCGCCACCGCGCATGACCAACGGCATCGTGCCGCCGCGATCCACGTACAGATCCAAGTCCTCTGCTCCGCAGGCTGACCAGCCAATGCCGCCGTCGGACATTGCGTTCCGACAGCGGTCCAAGTCCAAGTCGCGCGCCAGAGCCATGGCCAGCAAGCCAGGCCAGGAGTTCATTGCATTGGGACGCAACGACAGCGCTCGACCGGCGTTCATACGCCAGTCCAGCACCACCAGCAACGTCAGCAGCAGCCATGCATACCGCAGTACGGCTACGCACGAACGGTCGTACTCGGCCGAACGCCGTCGAACCCACGACCACTCGCGCGCAGCTCCGTCGTCGTCGTCGTCGTACGATCCGCTGCCGTCGAGGTACGCGCGAGAGAAGTCCTCGTACGCAGACCGCTCGGGCTCCAAGCGCAAGGAGCGATCGCCTTCGCCAGTGTCTTCGAGAGACCGCTACTATCGCTCTGACCGACGCCAGTCGTCTCCGTCCAGATACAGGAATAGCTACAGTCGCAGCTCCAGAGATCGATCGCAGGCGCGACACGTCTCGGACCGGACGCGATCCAAGTCCAAGCCCCGCAGCAGCCACGACCAAGAGTCCGCGTCCTACAAGGCCAAGCCTGTGGCGGCGCCGTCGACTGCTCGGGAGTCTGGTCCACCCAGACAACAACCGCCAGTCTCCACCATCAGCAAAGCGGCTGCGGCTGCGCCACGACAGCCCACCAAGGTCCCCATCCCAGGCGCTGCGATGCCCAAGCCACAAGAGCCTGTGCACGCGCCAAGCTACACCAGCAGACCAGCAACCAGTAACGGAACGAGACCGACGACGTCCACGACTGCGTCTTCGACTACACGGCCTGTCTCGGCAGCTCCTGCCCCAGCGGCGATAAACACCGCGGGTATCGATTGGGAGATGGAGCGCACGCAGCAGCAGCTTGCAGCCGCCAACCATGAGCTGCAGCAGATGGACAACGAACTGGCGGAGGTGATGAAGCGCATTCAGGCCAAGAAGTACCAGGTGATGGATCTGCAGCTGGTGCTGGACGGACTGGCCAAGCGCAAGGCTCTGCAGACGCAGTTCCTGGGTAATGGCCCTAATGGGTCTTCGTTCTCTATGAGCACGACAGTCTCGACCACGACATCGAGCGCTCCCGTGGTGACGAATGTGGTGCCCACTACAGCGGCTCCCAGAGTGCGAGCACCGACACCCGTCCCGCACACTGTGGCTCCGGCCGTGGTGACTTCCCGCACTCGGCGCTCGAGCAGCAAAGCTCCAGCGTCCAAGCGCCCGCGCATCGTGGACGAGGAAGACGAGGACGAGAACTCTAGCGAAGAGGAGGAAGAAGATGATGATGATGATGTGATCATTATTGAACCAGTGCAGATTAAGGAAGAAGTTCGTGTGGCCCCGCCATCGAAGAAGGCGAGCAAGTCCAAGTCCAAAGCAAAGACTCCGGCACCAGTGGCAGTGGTGCCGCCCAAGATGGCTGCCAAGTCCATGCAGACGTCCACTGTTCTGGCCGACTACTTTTGGGGCAAGATCGAGACGCCAAAGCTGTTGGTGCAGCACCGCGCGAAGCTGACACCGGACGGCAGTGCGCGCAAGGGCCGCAATCTGGCGTTTAACCCGAAGAACACGGACTACTTTGCCACGACGTCGGATGATGGCGGACTGATCATGTGGAAGTACGACCGCAGCAAGCAGGAGGTCTCGAAGGACGCGAGCTTTGACCCGATCTCGTTCCGCAAGGAGAATCAGTGCGCCGAGAGTATTGCGTGGAGTCCTGACGGCCAACGTCTAGCCATGGCGTTCCGCGATCCGCTGGGTGGCGAAGGCGAGTTCTGCGTTGTGCGACTGGATCAGCTGGAACTCAAGGACCCGGCAATCCCGCAGATCATTTCGGAACGCCGCATCATGCGACGCTCCACCACGCTGCACTCAAGAGGCATCTCTGCCATCGAGTGGGTCCCCACAGGCTCCGGTGATGACGTCACAAGCTCGTCACTGATCACTGCTGGCTCCGACCACGCCGTGATGCTCTGGGACGAGTACGTCACGCCCACTGGCTCAGTGGATCTCAAGTGGAAGGTGCTGCATCGTGAGCATCGCAGCGAAGTCAAGACGGTCTGCGTGCACTCACAGCGCAAGGCAGTGTTCACAGGCGGTTTGGACGGCCTGCTGCTGCGCTACGACATGCAGAAGATGTCGACGCAGACCATCATGGAGCGCCGGAAGCCGTCCATCTCCAAGATCAATGCCGTGCTGGAACACCCGCATAACCCGAACGTGCTGCTCGTAAGCAGCGTAGAGCAGGCCGAGCACAGCATTCTGCTGCATGATCTGCGCCAGCGCTACGCCGAGCACCGCGACTCGACCATGACGCTGGCCTGGCTCAAGTCCCCCGACGCCAAGTCCATGAGCCAGTACATCGTGCCGCGATGGTCACCTGCAGGCCTTCACGTCTCGTGCGGGAGTAAATCGGGCGTCGTGAATATCTGGGACATCCGCGTGCGTGGGCCCAAGTACCCGCTCGTGTATCCGCAGCAGGCGCTTCGCGTGCATCGTACGTCATAGTCCCTTGCCTTCTGCGTGTCTTGTTGATCTGGTGCTGACTGTTTGACTGGTGTTTGATTCTTCAGAGAAAATGGTGCTCCATGCCACGTGGCATCCACGCTACGACGCCATGTTCACGGTCTCCTCGGACCGGAACCTTGGGCTGCTCACCTTTCGGTAGTGTACACTAGAAGCCATCCATTCGCACTGCCAGCAGCATTTATCCCAGTAGACCCGCGTAGAAAGAAAGGCACTGTGTCTGTCTGTGTGAAACAATGGGAAGTTACGATCGTGTTGCGAAGCGTCTCGTATCCGTTTTCTCAAACTGCCCACTCGAGAGACACTCAGTCTCTCTGGAGCCATGGACAAGCATCAGGAAGCTGAGCCACCAGCCGCTCTGGACTCCGGGTTGGACGACACCGAGTCGGTAGGGTGCTTTCCATGATGGGACTTCGCCAAGGGCTCATGTAGTTAATCATACAGGGCGCCGATGAGGTGCTGGTCGACAGACGCGAGTATCTGGCCATGAAGCAGCGCCTAGGTCTGTCTATCTGTGTGTGCACAGTCACCCATTGCCTCTGACTGGACCCCGAGCTGCTTTAGACAAGCTGGAAAGGTGCCTAGGACGTGGATCATCGCCCAGAGGCAACCAGAGCAGCCACAGCCGCTCTCCTGACAACGACGACCTGATCGAGTTCTTCACAACCGAGCTGGAGAAGCACGAGGCCAACACGGCCGCTCTCTCGCAGGGTCAGCGCAAGCTGCACGAGCAGCTCCGCTCCACGCGGCGCGAGATGAAGCAGCTGCAGGCGGAGCTGGAGCACAAGATGGCGAGTTCGCTGGAGCTGCTGCGGCAGATGGAGCACGAGTTCATCCACGGACAGAAGCTGCGCAGCGAGGAGAAGCAGCTGGCTCGGGTGCAGCAACGCAAGAGCGAGAGTCGTCTGCGGCAGCACGTGGACACCCAACTGGCCGAGTGGCTGAGACAGCAGCACCAGCGCCAGCAGCGGGCGGAAGACGCCTTCGACAAGAAGATGGTGGAGATCGTGGTGGAGAACCAGGCGCTCAAGGCAGAGAACATGGAGCTCAAGCACGAGATCGTGACCGTGGGGAGACTCGCCAACAGGTAACTCGGTCTGGCTCCGCTTGTCTGGTGGAGTGACTGACGCCTTCTGGTGTCTGGAGCAGCAACAAGAAGACGCTGCGCATGCTGGCGGACGAGATCCTCAAGATCAAGCGCACCACTGTGTCCTCAGCTCCCGTAGACGACCTGGTTCGCGCTCTAGACGCCAGGATATGGCCCCACTCCTCATCTCTGCATGCAGATTCGCATAAGTATCTCTGATATGGCTGCATTTCAAAGATATCGAGTTGTGATTGGCTAAATTTCACCGTACGTGGCGCTTTACTGGCTTCCTATTGGTTGTATTTGCAGGTCTATAAATTATGATTGGTAGAAATCGAGCAGCTACTCTTGGCCATCAACATGCCATTCAGTCAGCCAAGCGCCTGACATGAGTCACGTCGAGAGCCAAGAACAGCACGCGCTGCTGCGTGCCGAGCACTCGCTGCGTCTGCATTACCTGGACAGCCCCGTGGAACCCGCCAGTCTCTGCATCCTGCGTGAAAGCGGAGTCTCTGTCGCTGCCGTGGATGCCAAGAACGCCGGCGCCAACCAGCAGATTGCCATCGCTGACGATGCCGAGCTGCTTGTGGAGCACACGGGCGCTAAAGACGCGTCCATTTCGTACAGCGTGACGCAGGGCCGCGTGTTCCTTGACATCCGCGACGCTGGCGACGCCTGGATCCGCTGTCTGCTCACGCCTGGCGTGCGGCTCGCGCTCAAGGGCCAAGTCTCGCGCCGCTTTGTGCTGGATCGCCTCTACGATACGCAGCTCCTACCGCCTGTGCTCCTACACGAGCAGGCCACCAATGGCTCTCGAGCTCTGGTGCCTCGCTTCGCTAAGCGCTCGGATGCGCTGGAGATCGTGGCGTATCATACGTACCGCGAGCTGATCTGTGAGCTGTGCCGCCAGTTCTACGGCGCCGGCTGGGTCACTGGCACGGGCGGCAGCATCAGCATCCGCTACGGCAACCGCATCTACATGACGCCGTCGGGCGTGCCCAAGGAGCGCATCCAGCCGGACGAGCTGTACATGCTGGATCTGGACGGCGCGATCCTGAGCGCCCCGCAGCACAAGCCCAACAAGCCCAACGTGCCCAAGCTCTCGGACTGCTCGCCGCTCTTCCTGCACGCCTACCGCCTGCGCAACGCTGGCGCCGTGCTGCACAGCCACGGCTTCGCGTGCAACCTCATCACGGCCATCTGCGACGGCGAGAGCGAGTTCCGCATCACGCACCAGGAGATGATCAAGGGCCTCGCGGGCTTCGGCTACAACGACGAGCTCGTGATCCCGATCATCGAGAACACGGCGCGCGAGTCGGAGCTGGCCGACTCACTGGCCAGAGCCATGGAGAAGTACCCGAACGCCTGGGCTGTGCTCGTGCGCCGTCACGGCATCTACGTCTGGGGAGACACGTGGGAGGCGGCCAAGCGCCACGGCGAGTGCCTGCACTACCTGTTCGAAGCCGCCATCGAGATGCACCGACTCAAGCTCGACTACAAATCGGCTCCGCTTGGAGCTGCCAATAGCAGTCGCAAGCGCCTGCGCACCAGTGAGGACGAGTCCAAGACCAAGAGCCTCGGAGCGCAGCACAAGTACGTGATCCTGGACATCGAGGGCACCACCACGCCCATCACGTTCGTGCACGAGGTGCTCTTCCCCTTCGCCAAGAACAACGCCCAGGCGTTCCTGGCCGAGACGTGGGACCAACCGGCCACGCAGGCCGATCTACAGGCCTTGATCGCCCAATCGGCTGACGACCAAGCTAACGGACTGAGCGATGCGCCTAAGATTCCTGCCCTCGACCCGACGGGCGCCAACCGCAACCACGTGATCCAAGAAGCAGTCGCGTACGTGCACTGGAACATCGCAAAGGATCGCAAGATCGGCGCGCTTAAGCAGCTGCAGGGCCACGTGTGGGACTTGGGCTACAAGAGCGGCGAGCTCAAGGCCCTGGTCTACCCGGACGTGCCTCGCTTCCTCGAACGCATGCGCGACACCGGCGCCACCAAGGTCGGTATCTACTCGTCCGGCTCACGTCAGGCCCAGCGTCTGCTGTTCCAGTACTCGAACCAGGGCGACCTGCGTGACTGGCTGAGCGTGTACTTCGACACCAAGATCGGCCACAAGCGCGAGGCTGAGAGCTATACCGAGATTCTGCTCTCGCTGGGCGTGGATAGCGGCAGTGACGTGCTCTTCGTGACCGACGTGATCCAGGAAGCTGAGGCTGCAGCTGAGGCTGGGCTCGACACCGTGCTCTCGGTGCGTCCGGGCAACGTAGCGCTACCAGCGGAGCACCCGTTCCGCACGATCCGATCCTTTGACGAGCTGTAGACAGAGAAGTCAAATGGCCAATGGAGCGGATGCATTTCGTTAAATATCAGTGTGCTGTGTTGACTTCGCTACGTAGGCACGACCTTGTTGTGCGCATTATTGACGATCTTTGGCAGTCGCTTGGGCGGAGGAGCCTCCGTGGGCTGTTTAGTGGCCTTGGGCACAACACTAGCAGTCTCTACGTCTGTCATCGTCGTCTCCGAAGTCTCCACCTCGGTCTCGTAGCTCGAGTCCGACACGATCCCATCTCTACGGCCATGGTGGTGGTGATGGTGGTGGTGATGATGGTGATGATGATGGTGGTGGTGGTGGTGCTCGTGAAGATGGACCTGTGGACCGGTGTCCTTGGATTCTGGCTCCGATTCCTTCGCTCTGGCTGCTGATGCAAGCACCTCCTTATCCAGAGCTAGTGCCTTTGGAGCTGGTGTTGTCGGTGTCGGTGTCGGTGTCAGTGCTGATTCTGCTAGTGCTGGCTCTTGGGGTTGTATAGCTTCATCCATCAGTATGGGTGCTGGTGCTGGAGTTTGGGTTAGTTCTGGCGGCGCGATGTCCTCATGTGGTTTCTTAAGCACCATCTCATACTTCTCTTTGACCTCTTCCTGCCCTTGAGCTGACTGCCGTCCGGCCTCTCTCTCCTGCTCCTTGCGCTTGCAGGCCTGCCACCGTAGCGCGTAGCCTCGCACCATGGACTCGACCAGCATCGTGGCCACTTTGGCTCGATAGATGAAGATCTGCTTGACGCGGTCGCGCTGCTGCTCGTACGGCAGCGACCGGATGCCCAGTTGGTGGATGCACAAGATCCGCAGCAGCTCGTTGAAGATCGGCCGCTTGAGCTCGTTCGGTGGGCAGTCGTAGAGCGCCTGGACCTGGCTCCGCACCTGCAGAAACGACGTTCGCTCGCGGTTCCGGTGCATTCTCAGCCCCGGCGGCAGTTCGTTCAGGAAGCTGGCGAGCTGCCAGAGCGGGAACCGGCCGTGGTCGTGCACGTCGTAGCGCTGGAAGACCTCGCGGTAGCGCTCGATCTCGCGCAGCGTGATGGCGCAGACGTCGTCCTGCAGGTAGCAGCTGCGGAAGTTCTCGAGGATGACGGCGATGAAGAGATTGAGGAACACGAACACGACGATCGTGACGTAGCTCACGAAGAAGAGCACGGCCGCCGTGACGCTGCCGCAGTCCGACACGAGCGAGTTGGTGTCCGCATCCAGCCGCTCGGTGCAGAAGGGCTTGGAGACCATGCAGTCGGTCATGGTCAGGTGCCAGTCGTCGCCCGACATGATTTGGAAGAGCAGCAGCATGGACGACTTGAACGTGCGGAAGTTGGAGAACTGCGTGAGCGCCGGCCCGTAGCGCACGGCGCCGAAGAGCTGCCGTCCGATGACCGAGAAGACGAAGAAGATCATGAGCATGAGGAAGAAGATCTGCGCGATGGGCTGCAGCGACGCCGAGAAGGTCTGGAACACGATCTGCACGCCGCGGTTCAGTCGCACGATGCGCAGCACGCGCAGCATGCGGAAGATGCGCCCGGCCTGGATGATCGAGTGGTAGCCCGTGGCGAAGAAGTAGGCCAGCAGAGAGCCCGAGAGGATCGCGACCTCGAACGCGCCGTTGCGAGTGAAGAGGTAGTGCTGTCGGAAGGCAAAGATCTTGAGCGCAGCCTCGAGCGTGAAGAGCACGAGGAAGAAGATCTCGATGGCGAGGAAGGAGGGCGAGGTGGCGGACTTGGTGCTGGGGTTCACCAGCAGCAGCGTGACGTTGAGGAAGATCGCGAGCGAGACCACGACTGTGAAGGAGGAATGGCGACACAGGTCGAAAGCGAGGGCCTGAGGGCGCCAAGTGGGTCGTGGGACTCGCTGCAAGGGTCGGAGTCTCAGCACGAACTTCTCCAGATCGACCCAGGACTTCTGGCTCTCCGTGAGCATCTCGGTGCCGTTGTTGCGCTGGAACTGCTCCACGAGCACTCCGACGAACAGACGCACGACGAACAGCGCTCCGATGTAGATGAACAGCACGAAGAAGAGCGCGAAGAGTGGCGCGTGGTTCTCCACGGGCTGCAGGTCCTCCCCCACGATGTCCATGGCGGCGAACGTCTTGTCGATCCACTTGAGCGACGTCATCTCCAGCAGCGCGAGGAACGCGGCCCCGATGTTGTCGAAGGAGAAGCGCGCGTTGGCCCAGACTCGCGGCGTGAGGATCGGCCCGCCCCGAGCGACCTTGGACGAGCTTTCCTGCAACGCCGTGGTGCCGTCTGGGTACGTGAGGAAGAAGCCCACACACTTGGCCTCAGTGGCCACGGAGCCGTCGTTGCACGAGTAGAACAAGCCTGAGAAGAGACTGCGGCCCACGCACCCGAAGATGACGTACACGATGAGACAGAGCGCGAAGACGTTGCCTACGTGGGGCAGCGCCTTGGCCACCGCGTGGAGGATCACCTTCATCTCCCGGTTGTGGTTCAGGATGCGCAGCGGCCGCAGCACGCGGAAGGCGCGCAGCACGTGGGCCGCCGTGAGCGACGAGTCAACGCCCGTGATGATCTCGTCCACGATCGCGAGCACCAGCAGCACGAAGTCCAGCTGGTTCCACCGGTCCTCGATGTATGCGCGGCGGTGCACGTACCCGAGGCGGTCGTCGTGGTGGAACCAGAGCACACACAGATAGTCAAAGCCGAAGCCCGAGGTCGTGACTTTGACCAGGAACTCGAGCGAGACGACCGCGAGCACGAGCTTGTTAATGACCTTGAGGCTGAGCGTGAGGTGGTCGCTGGGCCGAGTGGCGCTCATCTCCGGATGCGGATCGTCCAGCACTATGGACACGCAGCTGATAATGATCACGGCCTGCACCACGCGAGGGAACCACTTGCTGTCTGCGATCCGGCGGCAGATCGCCATCCAGCCCTGCACCAGACGGCTGTAGGCTTGGCCCCCGATCAGCTGGAGCACCAGTAGTCTGGAGGAAGAGTACGCGCTGGTTCTTTTGCCGTTCTTGAGCCTCAGATTGCCACTGGAAGCGGAGGATCCAGCGGATGGCGGAGCGTCCAGACCGAGAAACATGCGCAGCTTGACGTTGCTGACGTTGTCCAGCTGCTCCATCTCGCCAAAGGCTCGGACTCCGAGCTCTTCGATCTTCTCGTAGATCGCCAGCTCTTTGGGAATCGCGATGATTCGCTGCAGCTGCAGCTGGTAGGCCTCCTCCTCCGTGAGCGCAAAATTCTCGAGGATCACGGCCACGAAGAGATTGAGCAGCACGTGCTGGCCGAGGATGAACACCACGATCAGGAACGGCACCATGAGCCAGTCTGGGTCGTCGGCGTTCACGGCGTCGTACGTGATGCTGGACCACTGGTCGGCCGTGATCACCTGCAGCAGCGTGAGGAACGACCGGCCGAAGGTGTCGAAGTTCCAGCGCGGCATCTCGCCGTTGCTGGCCATGTGGCCGCCGCCGAAGAGCTGCATGGCCAAGATGGCCGTCACGACCTGGAAGAGGAAGAGGAACACCACGACGTCGGCCACGCCACGCGACGACTTGAGCACCGACTTGATGAGCTTGTTGGTGCCTTCGTACTTGAGCATGAGTCGAGTTACACGCAGAGTGCGCAGAGACGAGAAGCTGTTGAGGCCGCTGTAGCCCGACTCGACTTGGTTGAGCACCATGTTGAGGCTGGTGCACACGACCACGACCAGATCGAACCGCCGCTCGGTGCTGTGCAAGTAGTTCTGCAGGCCGCGCACCGCGATGATCCGTGCAATCATTTCGGCCAAGAAGATAAAGCCGAAGACGTACTCCATCACAGACAGCAGCGTCGACAGTGCTGAGCTCATACCCCGGTACTCCAGCAGCAGAAACACTGTATTGAGGGCGATACAAAGCGTGATGGTGTCGTCAAACCGCTTGGAGCCCACGATCCGACGGAGTCGCTCTAGATTCGAGTCATTCGGCTGAGCTCCGGAGCCGAGCGAAGGCTGTAGATGCACCGTCTTGCGTGGCAGATGCCCTCGAATCGGTGCAATGGCACCCTTGGGTGTGGACTCGTCCACAGCGCGTGCAAACGGCAGCATGAAGGCGTCTAGACTGCTGCGCGGCCCTTCTATCGTGGTTTCCACTGTTCCGTCACGTAGCGACTGCCACTCGTGGGTCTTGGTCAGAGCGCTCCTGGTCCTGTGCACCTGGTTATTGAGTAGGAACTCCTTGGGCACCACCGCTTGGGGCTTCTCTCTCCCGAGAAGCGGTGGCTCTGATGGCTCTTCACTCAACAGGATCTCGTCGATCGCGAGTGTGGCGCCCATGATGAGACTCACGCGTGCCTCTTCGGCCTCTCGGTCCATTTTTCCCATGCGCAGAGGCGAGAGCTCGTGTTTGCCTTCGCTCTCTTCGACCGTGAAGCTGATGAACGCCGTCGTGATGACAGCCACGAAGAGATTGACCACCAGGAAGACCATGGACGCGATGATGGAAACGAAGAAGAACACGCTCCAGCCAGAGGTCGCCTCCACCACAGGCTCCATGATGTCGGTCACCCAGCCGTCCTGCGCCACGACGATGAACACCAGGAAGAGCGAGTTGAAGCCGCTGTCGAAGTTCACGTAGTTTGATGGTGGGCCTGCGTCGTCGCAGAACTGCACGCCACTGCAGCTGGCGTCGGACGAGCAGTAGAGTCTCGGCAGTGCGTTCAGCACCGTCATACTGGTGCTGTTGTCGCCGTTCCATCGCTCCACCGCCACGCCACACTGCTTGTCGTAGGCGCCGTTGTAGGCCTCCAGCGCAAAGATGGAGAACGCCAGCAGGAAGAACAGCGCCAGCGAAGCCACGTTGGCCAAGAACGGCACTGCTCGCACGAGCGCCTTCATGATGCGCCTCAGACCGGCGTACATGGTCAGACTCCGGAAGGTCTTGAGCCCTCGAAGCACGCGCCAGTGTCCTCCCGCGCAGTACGAGAGCAGACTGGCTGCGATCATGGTGATGTTGAGAACGCGGAACTTGGACTGCCTCAGATATGAATTGCGGCCGTGGTAGAAGCCAAAGGCGATCGACTTGAGCGCGATCTCGAGCACCAGCACGAGCGTGAATACCACGTCCAGCCAGTAGAGCGCCACGCCCTTGTAATCCTCGGTGTCGAGCGCCAGTACGACCATGTCACAGGCCATGGCCCAGCCCACGAACACGTGAAACGTGGTGGACTTGACGATTCGAGCCGCGGTGTCGCGGACGCGACTGCTCTTAGGCGAATCGTCAGGTAAAGTGTCTTCTTCTATTACGTCGGACTGCTCCTTCTCGTCGGTCTCGGAGGTCGGCGACAGCTCCGGCTCGTCCAACACCTGCAAATGGCTCTTTCGACTCGCAAGACGAGGCCGAGCGAGATACTTGGAGCCAAAGCGCTGCAGTCGTTTGATCTCAGTCTGCGTCCAGGCATTGTCCGCCGCCTCCGAGTGGGCCGCCATGAGCAGCGAAAGCTTGCGCACCAGTCGCTCCGCCGGTGCCGACATCGTCCTAGATTGGTCTTGCGATGTGGCTCTGCGTGCTGTGTCAGGCCTGTCTCGTGAAGGCTGCGGTGCTGCCTCATAGTTCATTCGTTCTTCTTCCAGTCTTCGCCAGCAGCAGAGGCATTCGCTCCAAGTACGGCACCAATGATGAGGCAGTTTCGATCGATCGGTGCAATTTATAGACTGGAAACGCAGATTTCGGGGTGCGGAAATGGGGAAATCAATCAATCTATCTAGGCATTATCATCACGTTCTAGCGCTGTCTGTCTGGGTCTCTACTTGGCGGCCTGCGCTACAAAGTCCTTGGCCAGCTGCTTGACGTGCTCAACCGAGTTGGCGTCGCCGTGGTCCTCCTCGAAGGCCAGGAACTTCTTGAATAAAAACTTCATCTTCTTGGCCGAGAAGTCCATGGCCAGCAGACGCTCGAACAGTCCGCGCACCAGGTCCGTGCGTCCGCCGAACTTGATCTCCTTGTCCAGGTACACATTCCACAGATCTATCCGCTTGGGGTAGTTGGCCAGCACGCCCTCAAAGATCGTGCGCGCCTTGTCCAGCTCGCCGTGCTCGTACATGAGCTGGCCGTACTTGAGGATCACAGGCAGGTGCTTGTGCGCCGCGAGGCTCTTGAGACTGCGCTGCAGCGTCTCGGCGGCCTTGTCCAGCTGCTGCTCGCTCACCTGGTACTGCAGGGCCCGGAGCCACGTCTGCTTGCTCTTCTTGAACTTCTTCTGCATGGTCGAAAGGGTGTTCTCCACGTCTTCGTGCTCCTGTGCGCGGGCGTACAGGTCCACCAGGTGCAAGTGCACGCGCTTGGGGTGGTTTACGGACAGAGCGCGGTTGAACACGCGCGAGAAGCTGGCTTCATCGCCAAAGTCGTGCTCCAGCGTCAGGAACGCCATCCAGACGTTGAGCTTCTCGCGCTCATCGCGGAATGACACGGCCGACGTGGCGCGTGTGGCCACATCGCGCGCGAGATCCACTTCGGTCAGCGACACGTGAAACGCCATGTACTGGATCCACAGGTACGAGCTCAACGGCGACACAGCCAGCAGACGCTCGTAGTCGTCGGCGCTCTGCGGGGTCTGCTCGTTGTTGGCCAGTTCCTTCTCGCGCAAAGCGATCCACTCGTCGTTGTGGGACTTGCTCTTCTTGCTCGACTTCTTTTGCTTGGTGGCGGTCTCGGCTTCATCCTCCGAGTCCGTGTCTTCAGCATCGTCGGTCTTGGCCTGGCCCAGCACGTTGCCGAAGCCGTCCCAAGTGAACTCCATGGGCTTCGCCGTTGTGTCCTCTTCGTCATCAGACGAATCCGCTTCGTCATCGACCTCCATAGCCTTGGCAGCGCGGGCACTGGCAGCCGCCTTCTTCTTCTTGGCCGCCGGAGTCTCCTCCTCGCTCTCACTATCTTCGCTTTCCTCTTCTTCCTCTTCGTCAGCTTCCTCGTCCACTTCCATGGCTTCGACTTGTTCCTCCTCATCGCTCTCGTCTTCGTCTTCCTCTTCGGAGCTGCTCTCTTCGCCATCGAAGTACGAAGGCTTGAGGCCGAAGGACACGCGGCGCTCTTCGATCTTGAGGATCTTGGCCTTGACGTAGTCGCCTTCAGAGAAGATCTGGTCCAGCGGCTGGGTCACCTTGTCATCGGCCACTTCGGAGATATGGCACAGACCACTGATGTTGCTCTTCTCGATCATGACGAACACGCCGTAGCTCTGCACCTTGGTGATCGTGCCCTTGACAGTCATACCGGCGCTTAGTGAGCTCCACTTGATAAGTGTGGCGTCGTCCGAGACCATCGAGGCCTTCAGACTCACTTCCAGACCCTTCTCGGTCTTCTTGGTCACGCGACCGGCCACGAGCTTGCCCGCGGGGAACTCGGCCTGCGGGTCCTTGATGTAGTCGTCGCTCAGATCACGCAGCATCACACGCGCCGTCGTCTTGCGGTTCACGCGAACGAAGCAGCCGCCCGAGGTTGTAGCGGTAACGATACCGGTGACCAGATCGCCCACGTTCGGCTCGGCCAGCGGGGCCTTGACGTAGTCAGCAGCGTTCTCGACGGCTTCCGCACGCAGCGAGAGATCAATGTTGTTGTTGCCGCTCGAGAGAACGACACCGCGCACGAAGGCACCGGCAGCGAACTGAGGCTTGGAGAGCATGCCGTTGGTCCACTGCGCAGGTGCGAGCGCTTCCGTGATGCACACACGTCCGTAGCTGTGGGCACCAAGCTGCACCATGATTGAGGGCGGCTTGATGGCAGACACCTTGGTCGTGACCATGCCGGTCACGATGCTGCCCGGAGCAAACGCAGCCGGGCTGGGGCGGATCAGAGACAGGTCAAGATGCTTCTTGTCATCGTCAAGCTTGAGAACGAAGGCGGACACGCGCTTGCCCACAGGGAACTTCTGGCGGAAGTTGCGAAGCACCTCCAAGTCAGTCGACAGCTCCACGCAGCTGAGGAAGCCCACGACACGGTGGCTAAGACGCACCAACAGGCCGTCAGCTTGCTGCTCCACGACCACGCCCTCCATCGACTTGCCCTGACGCAGCAGAGCGCGACCAGCGGTCTCCTCGCTCCAGTCAGCACGCACAAGCGACTTGGAATCCTTGGCCTCGACATCCGCCTTGCGGAGCGTCAGGCTGAGCGCGTGGAAGTTGGCCGGGTTGCTCTCGCTCACAGCCTTGCGCTGGTTGGCACCCTTCTGCAAGACAGCCAGCACGCGGCCTTCCACGAGCATGTTGACGCTGAAGCGGTCGAACGGATGCGGGTGCTCCGAGTCTTCGTCTACGTCCACAATGGAGACCGTGGCCGACACCTTGCCGCACTTCTTACTGGTCTTGAGCTTGATCTCCATCGTGTGCTCCTTGATCACGGCCACACGGCCCTGCAGCACCTTGCCGAGCACCAGATCGTCACTGGTGTACTTGGGCAGCGACACGCCGTCCTTGACACCATCAGCGCTCTTCTTGCTCTTCTTGGTCTTGGTGGCCAACAACTGCTCGTCTTCGCGAATGAGAAGCGGGAGGTCGTCAAAGGGGGTCTTCTTCTTGCCAAAGCTCAGCGAAGGAAGCACCACACGGCACTCGACGGGGCTGCCGACCTCAAGGCCCAGCGCAGAGCTCGTCTGCGACGGCTTCCAGAACTCAGCCAGCTCAACGACACCGATCTGGGTCACGCTGGCCTCCTGAGGGTCAGCGAACGACACAATCACGTGCTTCTGCGTGGCCTGAACGGCGATCACAGTAGCGCCAGCGATCTTGGCACCGACCGAAAGGCGCGACTTCTGCTTGCGCGCCTTCTTCGAGCCGTTCTTAACCAGCGCCGAGTCGGTCGAGCCGTAGTACACGCGCTTTTCAAAGTCGTAGTCGACCAGCAGCACCTTGACGGACTCGCCTTCGTCCCATTCGCTGTCGGTCACTCCAGGCGCAATCACCGTGACGGTCTCGTCGTCGTGCTCCAGCGCGAACACGGCACCGTAGGGGCGAACACCCAGGAACTCGGCCTTTTCGGTCTTACCGACGGCAAACGGGGCAGTGTCGGCCTGGAAAGCGGTCTCGCACTCCTTGACATAGGCTTGGAAGAACGAAGGCGTCTGCTTGAGCGAGGCCTGCAGCGTCTGGTGCTTGTGGAAGCCCACGACGAACTGTTGCTTGTCCTTCTCAACCTTCTCCACGTGGCAGAGCACGGTCTCGCCGATCTCGAACATGCCGTCCTCGACCTGAGCCACGAAGGACTCGGTCAAGAAGGCCTTGGGGGCCAGCGCAGTGAGGTTGTTCAGGAACTTGACGAACACGCCCTTGGTGGCGTTGACGGAGGCCACAAAGCCCACTAGCACCGCGTTCTGCTTCACCTGGTCGAATTCACTCGGCAGAATGGCCGACTTGGAGGCAAACTCCAGCAACAGCGGCTTCATCGAAAGCGTGAGAAGGCCGTCCTTGGCCTGCGACACCACAAGCAGAGGCTGCGAGATGACGTCGCCGGTCGAGAAGGACTTGACGAGCGCATCAACGAGCGCCGTCTGACGAGGAAAATCGGTCAGCTGCACGTACGGCAGCATACCTTCGAGACCGCCTTGGGTCTGCACACGCAGGCAGGTAACCTCGACATCCAGGATCTTGACGTTGGTGACCTGCTTGCCGATGAGATCCGACTTCTCCTGCGGCTCGTCGTTGCTGGTCTTGGCGGGGGCGCTGGCAGCCGTGTTGAACGACAGCATCAGACGCTGCTTGGAGACATTGCAACGAGTGACGACGGCCTTGACGACCTGGCCAAGCACGTAGGCTTCGTCCAGCTTCATGACGCCAGCCTGGTGCAGCACAGCGGCCGGCACGAGGCCGTACACACCGTTGTAGAAGCTCACGACGACGCCGTACTCGGCGATCTTGGTGATGTAGCCATGCGCGACGCGGCCCATGGTGGCGTCATCGTACGAGGCCAGAACGGGGAATTCTGAGGACATGAGCGCCTTCTTCATGGTCAAGTAGGTCTTCTTGGTCTCAAGATCCACACGGAGCACACGCGCAGAGACGGTCTTGCCCACCTTGTACTTGCCGCTGGTGTCGCCCTTGCCGTTCTTGAGCTGCACGAAGGGAGGCACGTGCTGCGTCGAGACGACACCGCGCACACCTTCTGAGATTTCAAGCAGGATGCCCCACTTCTCCATGGCCAGGATCTTGCCGCTCACCTTCTGGCCGGGCGTCAGATCGGCGTGACGCAGCACGCTCTTGTCCAGTGACGACTGCTTGCAGCTCACGTTCACGAGCGCATCGAAGGGCGCAAAGCCGATCACGCGGCACTGCAGGAGCTGGCCCACCGTGTACTTCTTCTCGAGCTTGTCCACGTGCGCGTCCGAGACGTTGGAGATGTGCACGTAGGCCGGCACGAAGGTCTTCCAGTTGCTCTTGGTTGTCGATTCGCCGCCGTCCATGGCGTCGTCTTCGTCGTCAGCAGCGGCCTTGGCGCCCTGTTGCAGCGACAGCAGCATGCCAATACCAGCGTCGATGCGCTCGATCGAGGCCTGTTCAATCACGTCGCCGATGGCCAACGTGGGCTCGGGCACCGAGAGATGCACCACGTGCGGGGCCATGGAGAGCGTGACCTGCTTGCTCACGTGGTCGATGCTGATGATACGCGCACGACCCTTCATGCCCTTGCGGAAGCCGGCCTCCCAGCCGTGCTGGCATGGGTTGCTCATGTGGTTCTGCTCGACCGTGGCCGTGAAGAAGGTGAGGAAGTTGACGCTCAGGCCGTTGGCCAGCACGTCCTCCACACGCACGTTGAGCAGCATGCCAGGCAGCAGCTGCTTAAGCGTGAACGAGTCGCCGCGCGTCACGGCCTTGACCACCTGGCTGCGCTCCGGCGTGACTGTGGCCGTGAGCGTGTGCGCGTTGACCGACAGCACGGTCACCAGCATGTGGCGGCCGACCAGCGGCGTGATCTGCGCGCTCTGCAGCTCCTTAAGCGGCACGAACGCGTTGAGGCCGCGGATGCCAAGGTTCATGATCGCGCCGTGGTCCTCCACGGACGAGACCGAGCCCACGATCGTCATGCCCTTGGTCACGGACTGCGGGCTCAGCTCCGCGTGCAGCAGCGACGTGCGCAGCGACAAGTTGATCTGCTTGCCCTTGGCCTCCTTGGCGGCCGAGATGACGACGCAAGGCACGAACTGGCCGACCGTGAAGATCGCGCTCAGCTCGGGCAGGTCGCTGTCGTCTCTGTCGGCGTCGTTCTTGCGCTTCTTCTGCTCGTGCGCGAAGAACTCGTCCGAGCACTCGGCGTAGCTCACGACGCCGTTGAGTTTGTTGGGCAGCGAGATCACGAGGTCGCGGTCGTTCACCTGGCGCACGCAGCCCAGCAGCTGCACGCCCTTGTGCAGCGCCTTGAACGTGATCACGCCGGCCTGCGCGTCCTTGCCGGTCTTGAGCTCGGCGGCGTCGTCGCTCTTGTCAGTGCGCGGCTTCTTGGTCTTGGGCTGCTTCTTGGTGCTCTTCGTGGCAGCGGCGGCGGAGGCCTCGGCTTCCTTGCGCGCCACGCTCTTCTTGCCGAACAGCGCGTCGGCGCCCGTGTCAACATCGGCGGCGTCCTCCTCGGCCACGGCCGGCGCCTCAGCGTTCGAGTGCTTGCGCTTCTTGTGCGGAGCCTGGGCGGAGGGCTTGTCCGTGGGCTTGGCCACCGCCACGGGCTTCTTCTTGCCTCGCGGGAAGCTCTGCGGCGCGGCCACCATTGCGTGCGTTGCGGATGGAGATTGAGCTGCCCAGCGATTGATGCTGCAACGCTTCGGTTGGTTGGCCGAGCCGAGGCGGTTGGCCGCCACCGGTTCGCCCGGACCGGCAAGATCAGTCGGACCGTCGGACCGAGCGGTTTAGAGTTAAGTGCGGTTGAGGGCAGCTGCGAACTTTGCGGAGCGTCCTCAACCCATGACGCCCCAAATGACTGATCCTCCAACGGCTGCCGTGGCGCATGAGTACGGAGGCGGGGAGAGCTTTCATGTGCGCGAGTGCTACGACAAGTACTACGCGATGGTCGAGACGCTACTGGTGGAGGGGCAGAAGCAGTGTGTGACGGTGACCGGGACGCCTGGTGAGGAGCTCCTGTGTGCTTGGATGGCTGCGGATCACAGTGACTTGGGTTTCGATCTGCGTAGGCATTGGCAAGTCGGTGTTCTACGCGTCCTTTTGCGATCGGTTCCGCCGCGTGCGTCATCACGGTGGCCTACAAAGCAAAGAAAGTGAGCAAGCTCGCCATATTTAACGGCACGGACGAGCCAAAGCGGCCGGCCACTTCGTTTGAAGTGGACGAGGCGATCCACAAGGCGCTGATTGAGGCTCTCAAGTCAAAGAAAAGGGTGCTCTTCTTGTGCGATGGAACGCCAGACATACCTCCCAGTGACGGCCAAGCAGTCGTCTTCACGAGCCCAGACGCAGATTGGCTCAAACACGTCCGCAAGGACTATTGCACGTACTACATGCCGCTCTGGACGCTTGACGAGCTCCATCAAGCTGCCGTGGAGCTCGGTTTCCCACTCAAGGACGAAGACATCGAGACGCGGTTCGAGATCTTCGGTGGCGAGGCGCGTTATTGTCTGAGCCTCGAGAGGCGAATCGACGGTGAAATCAAAGAACTGGCCAAAGAGATCGACCAGATTTCCAGCTCAGAAGAGCTCCGGAAGCTCCTCTCGTTGAATGCGAATAACCTCACCAGCTACCGCCTTCTGCATTACCTGCCTGATCAAGATGGGACCAAAGACTCGACCGAACTCGCGTCACCGTTTGTGATCCGGAAGCTCGCGGAGCGAATGCTGATACTGGCCAACCACAATAGGGAGAACGTGTGACTGTACTTCTCCGCTGTTTGACAAGCTGGTGCTCTGTTTGAGTACATCTTCGAAGTCGATGCGCATGAAGCGCAGGCTCCGAGCGCGATTGCTGACAGACCCGGGAGCTCCACCATCGCCCGCGGGCACGATTGACGCGGTTTTTGCCATCGAACCGAGTAAAACAGTGGAACGCGTCATATACCACAAACTGAAAGCCAAGAACTGAGTCGATCAACGCGTTCTACTTGGAGACGAAAGATGTCCTAGCGAGCCAGAACGTTACTGAGAAGAAGTGGAACAGGACTCGCCGTCTACTGCTGTTCCAGATGACCATCTCGAAAACCCATGATGTGAATGCATCTGAGATCATCAACGTGGTGGCCAAGCTGGGTCTGCTAGAGGACGTGGGCAACGACCCGACCCGAGTGGCGCTCGTGTTTGTGGTGCCGAAGGACCTCGTGGGCAGCTTCAAGCGGCAGAAGGTCGTCATGAAGCCCGTCACTGGTTCAAGCGAGGTCGATACGATCAAGGGCATTGGAAAAGGCATGACGGTGATGCTTAAGGACGTATACAAGATCGAAACAATCGACGAGCTGGCGTCGGAGAAACGTCGGAACACAAAGCTTCGGATCAAACCCGAGGACGAGATGTACTGGACGCGAGCCATGAACAGCTGGGAGATGCACGGCCAGCCACAGCGAGATGCGAAGGATGGACCGGTGATGGCGAAGATCCCTCCGTATGTGTGCGCGTGGAAACAGTAAGCTGGCACCTGCGTTCGTGTTTGTTTTCAGTGGTCTTACCCAGTATGCGTGTTATACAGTCCTCGTCTAAGAGCTAATCGGCATGTATGAATCTCAACACACGTGTCAAAAGAACTTGGCCGTGACGGATACATATTCCGCACCTTGACCATATTTTTTTCACCAGTTCACGGCTCGTTCTCGTGCTCGCGTTCCACCGGCCATTGTCCGCTGCGTGAACGTGCTGTCGCTGGAAGGTTTCGACGGATGTCTGAGCACGACGATTGCCAGTGCCCGACTCTGGATGGCTGATCGAAAGTCATACGGCGAGACAGTCATTCAGAGGCGATGAACGGACTTCCAGTCGTACGATCTCGTTGGAAACCACAGGCGAAATGCAGAAGGCGCAGAGCAAACACTCACGTTCGAGAAGTCGAACTCAGACGACGCTCCAAACGTAAAGGTCGACGGTTAGCAATGCATGTCAGCTCTGTTCCGCCATCATCCCCATTTGCGAGCCGCGGGCGAAGACGCGAGCTTTTGGCTGTCACCTCTCCATGATCTTCATGGAAAAGCGCGCGAGATGTTGTGTGTACACGAATCGACGAGTTTCACGGATCGGATGTCTCCTTAGTGGATTCGTTGAGCCAGACAAAAGCGCGTCTCGATCTCGTCGTCGGTGAAGGAGAAGTCCAGGTCCACGGCAGCTTCCTGGAGCTCCCAAAGCCGCACAAGTCGCTACCTAATCGAGGACTCAACCAAGCTGACTGCAGAACAGGCGATACGAACTTACAGTGACGACCGTTAAGTGCGATGTAGGCGACAAGAAGACCATAGAGTATGCAACAGTGCTCTATGCAGCAATTGCGGATCACGGAAGAGGGACCAGCCCACATTGCGCATGTCGCGTCCAGCGTCATCATTTATTGTGCAACAAGAATCGATGCTGGCCCCACGAATCAAATGGCACGCGCTTTTTCCGAGAAGCCTGCCTTCTCCGCTTGTAGCCTCCTCCACTTGAAGCACATCCACTTGTTGCCTCATCCGCTTGAAGCCTCATCCACGTGAAGCTCTTGGCTGAACCGGAGAACGTGCGGTACTGCGTCTGTGGCCAGTCTGACCATCTTCAGAGACGACTTCTTTCGGGCGGAAACACGAAACGTCGCTTGCGACTTTTCCAGCAATTTACTCGATTTATCAAGCATGACTTTATATTCTTTTACGAAGTACCACAAACAAACGAACGAAAGTGTGAAGAAAATCTTGAAAAGCCTCTCAGAACCGCATAAAATTTTACTGGACACATGGTCTGACTGAAACGGATGCTTGAACGTAGCGCGCCATTTTTTCACTTATGCAGTCAATTATCGGATATTAGTGCGTAATATGATCGCGAATGCTATGGCTTCATGTCTCGGATGCTTTATGAAACACAACACCCTTCAGAGAGGCAGGTTTGCTGGGTGACAGAAATACATTGGAACACCATAGTGAACAACGAGTGCTCTATGCAGTTGCGGAAACAATCGGTGCGTTGCTACAGAAGAGGGACATGATCCGAGTGGGCGTGTCGTGTCCCATCATCATTATCCTGCAACAAGAATTGGTGCTGGCCACACAAACGAAATGCAGGAGATACAGTAGTGGCGAGCTTTTTCAGAGAAGAAGCCTCGTCCGCTTGTGTACTGTAGCCGTCCAACGACGCCTTGTCTGAACCCTGTGCGGTACTGCACGTGCGACCAGAGCTGACAGTTTTAGGAGGCGGCACGTAATCGTCGCTTTTGATATATTTTTATAAAAAATCACCAAGTTATGATCAACATTTCGAATAGAGAACTATCTTGAAAAGCATAGGAATCATCCCGATGAGTTCCTGCAGGTATTAATAAGCGCCATGGAACTGTACTGCACACATGCTCGTGCATCTGGCCTGGCAAAAACGGATGGCATGAACGACGTGCTCCATATTTTTAGAATGGATCCATCTGAGCGCGACTCCACCCTGTGTGGCTACACTGGAACGTCTCTCTCTCTCTCACACACACACACTGAGCCGCTGCACTGAACTGAAAGCTCTCCATGCACCATTCTGTCAGCCGAAACATGAAAACCCTCATTTTGCACAATGTTAAATAAACATTGAAAAAAAACATGGAAAATCGTTTTTCCACTAATTTAGCATAAAACATCAATCAGTGCTGCAACAATTTTTCCTATTGGGATATGTATTCGTGATAAGGAGATGGTACGCCACACAACAGCCTCGTTCCGGTTCAGTAGAGACCATGGTCTGCTCCCGTTTACGCATCCAGGTGTGAAGTTTGGGGCCTCGATAAATAATATTGGGCTTTCGGGGGCTCGCACTGGGAAACAATGCACTGAGTGGGAAAGCCGAAACAAGCACAGCTTTCAGATATCACCAGAGAAAACCCTTGACTTCAAACTTGAGCACCAACATGAGGCCGAACTCTGGAATCGAGAAAGCGTCCTCGTCTTGCACACTAACGTTACGGGACTGGCTCACTTTGCAGTTTACTGCAGCAGCACGCTTGGCAGTCAGGCATGGTGAGGTCATTCTTGATGACCGTCTCGGCGTGCACATAGCCAGGTCATCCACCCACTCAGTAAAAAATGATCTCTCCAATTTTTTCTATACGAAACAGACCTTTGTAAACTTATAAAGTCCCTACATTTTCCAACTGGACTGCAGTTAATTGACTGTGCCAATATCTCGCTGAATCACCTCGAGTGAGTTTCGTCAACAATGGGGAAAAGTGGTCCCCGTTAGCAATGTGTGACAGCGCCCCTGGCTTCGTGTTGTGTGTGCGTGTGTACACGACCAACCCGAGCAACGCCCAGGAATAAAACATGCACGCTCTTCGCCGATTCCACCTGTTTGCCTCTTGTTGGCGCTCTCTGATACAACTGCATGTATTCGTTTTGGCAGGGAGCAGCGAGGTCACCTTTTTTTGGGCCGGGGAGGGAAGAGAGCCCGCTCGGCCTTGCTCTCCCTATACCAACGGCTGGCGACAGGCAGCCATCTCGCACGCCGCGAGCCTCACAATCGAATTGCTCGCGCCATGGAGATCACCGTGCGCGTGCAGGTGCGCTACCGAGCGCCCGAGAACAACAGCGTGCGCGATCTTCTGCAGACCTTCCGCACGCCGCACTGGGTCGAGTTCATGAAGCGCTACATCGCCCCGCGGCTGCGCAGCTCCTCGCCCGCAGAGCCGGACGTGCTCCAGAAGCTCTCGTCCGCCTGGCGGGTGGATTCCTGCTGCGTCAACTGCGCGATCTGCATGAACGGCAACGCCAGTCCCACGACCGCGCCCTGTGAAGTCAATTCGACCGTCGAGCTGCCCTGCGGCCACCAGTTCCACCACGACTGCATCTACACGTGGCTTCAGACCCGCAGCACCTGCCCCATGTGCCGGTACCAGTTCCCGCCCGCATTCTCCGGGACCTTTGCGCTGCTGCATCTGCAGTCCACGCTCGTACCGTTGACCGCCCACGCGGCGCTGGCTCCCAGTGAGCTCTCTTCGGCGTCTGTTGCCAACGAGACTGTGGTCGCCCTCGCGCGAGCCACGCTGCTGCAGGTCCCGGCCGAAGAGCCGCCCCGAGAATACGAATGCCAAGTGAGCGCCCGCGTGATCGATGGCCATGGCCACGACTACAGCGAGGCCGATGTCACGGGCGAACCTGACCAGCCAACGAAGCACATCATCACGGCGTTCTCCGTCCTGCAGCCGTCGCCGTCAGTGCGCCCCCTTGCGCGCAGCGACACGGCGTCTGACGCCGACCACAAGCGCGCGCTCGATGCGGTCGCTGGCGAGAGCGCGCGGGCCAAGAAGCACGCTCGCCACCACGAGTCCTCTGCACTCGTATGATAGTTTAGCCCTGTACCAGTATTTAGTTTGTCGTCGACGTCAAAGCAGATATAATATTAACCCGTTAACTGCCGATGCCGTTTTTCCGCCGATCATGAAATTTGCAGGGATATTGTGCAACTCTTTCCTGCCGTATTTGATCGTCGCGGTATTTTTTAAAGTTCGGCAGGTTGGAGCTGTATGAAAACTACACTGTACACTCCGTCCTGCGTCCTCACGATAAAGCGCTTCCTTGGTGTTGACATCACTTGTTGTGTGTCGGCAAACCATCACGTACAGGTGCACTCCCCGCATTGCACACACACACATCGTTCAAGGAAACCAAGCTCGTTTTCTCTGCACGGGTGCCTGCCTAATCTCAATGTTGTAACGTCACTGTAAAGAAAGGTGCACGCAAGGATCGTACACGCCATCATCGTACATGTTCTCGGAAAGTGTACGCGTAGGTGTTTACAGTAGTCTCTCGTGTAAGTCACGTCCTTCGATGTACCCGTACAAGCGGGATCTTCAGCGTACATCCTCTCCGGCTTCAGGTACAGTGGATGACTGTCCGCTCTCTCCCGGTCCGCCAGATCCCCACGGCGGCAGAACGAGATGGAGCTGACGCTGCGCGTGATGCTGCAGTTCACGCCGCGGGAGGACGCGCGTGTGGGCGACGTGCTGCAGAGCTTCCGGCGGGCCGGCTGGGTGCGCTTCGTCATGAGCGCCGTGCTGCCGCAGATCAAGCGACTGGCGCCGACCGATCCGCAGGTGCTGCACGATCTGCTGACATCGCAGTCGAGAGTGCAGAGCGGGGCCTGCGTGGTCTGCATGGGCTCTCTACAGGACCGAGACGGTGGCGTGGCGCTGCCCTGCGGCCATGCGTTCCACGCCGACTGCGTGCGCACGTGGCTGGAACGGCGCAACACGTGCCCCACCTGCCGTCTTCAGCTGCCGCGCGCCATCACAGGCAAGTACGCGGTGCTGGCCATGAGTTCGACGCTTGTGCTGGCAGATCCAGAGCCTGAAGATGATTCGCTGCTCGAGAAGGTCGGCAATCGGCCTTTGAACGCCCGTGTCTGCATCACCATGGCGCCTCAGGGCGAGCCGGGCGTCAGTCGCTGCCGCGTGCAGGCCCAGGTCCTCCACGCCTGCGCTTCGGACTCCTTCGCAGCCCCTCGGACGCGCGGCGTCAAGCGACCGAGAAGTTCCTGATGGGTAGCTCATCTCTCCGCCTCGTGACGACTGAAGGCGCGAAACACCCAAGCGGTTACTGGGTCCACTTCAGGATGCGAATGGCCGCACTTGAATCGGATGGACCTGTACGAGGCCTGCGAGAACGGCAATGAGGAGCGAGTGGTCGAGCTGCTTATTTACGGAGAGCACTGGTTCCATGCATTCCGGGAGCGCACGGGGTCCTCGGCTTCACCGTACAGCACGGGCAAGTCCGCCGGTCTGGATTCCATCGCGTCGACGGCCACCACGCTGGCCTCCGTAGCGGCCGAGAGCGCGGGGATACTCTCGTCCCCGACGGCATTGCTCCACGCGCGGGGCACGGCAGGCCGCACGCCGCTGCATGCTGCCTGCATGGCCGGACAGCTCGGAGTCGTGCGCCTTCTAGTCGGAGCTACGTGCGAAGTGTTCTTCACCAGCCGATGCGAACTGGAGACGCAGCACTTGTTGGCGCCGCTGGTGCAGGCGTTCATGCTGCATGATGCAGAGACCAAGTCCGCAGCCCCACGCGATCTGTTCGAAGTCACGATGGTAAGTCTCGACGGAGACACGAGCTCCGAACTGGTGCCCAGAGCCATGGTGCAGCTGGATCCGACGCGCACGATTGCGACGCTAGAGCTTTTGGACGGCTCTACCCACGTGGACGACTTTGGCAACACGCCTCTGCAGTGCGTGAGCTGCTTTGGCTGCGGCTCCAGCGAGCAGCATCTCGAGAACGGACTCGAGATCACCAAGTGGCTGCTGCTGCGTGGCGACCAGCCCAATCTGGCCAAGTTTGCGAGTCGGTGGACGCCGCTGCACTGGAGCGCGTATCACGGCAACCACGAGCAGGCTGCGATCCTGCTGAACCCAGCCAAGTTCATCGAGACTCATCGCGGCCACCGCTTCGGGAAGACCCAGCGCAGCATTCCGCTACTGGTGAACGCCGACAACCTGTTCGCCGTCGATATTGCAGGGCGCAGTGGTCTATCTCGATTGAACAAGACACATCGCCGGGCGAGTCCAGACAGCATCGACGACGACGCGTGGCTCAGTCGTCTGAATCACGTCGACGTGGTTCGGCTCATGGCGCAAGAGTTCCTGGATGGCGCTGGTGCCTTGGGCAGTTACGTGAGGGAAATGAACGACCGGATGCCCTTGCACTTGCAATCGAGAGAGAAGAAGGAGGTGGTGAGTTTTACCACGACCGAGGCCATTCGGTACGGCCAGCACGTGCTCTATTGGGCCGGGTGTTTCGGCTTGGTCAACGAAGTCCACGAGCTGCTGTACATGCCCATGGCAGTCGCTCCCTCTGCATATCTGCCTGGCGACGAGCAACACATTGACTCCGAACACTCCTTTCTCCTTCCACTCTATGTGTGTTCCTGTGAGGAGAACAAGCGGCAATCGGCGTTGCATGCAGCCGCAAGTTACGGTCAGCACGACGTGGTGGCGCTGCTACTGAGTAAAATCCTGTACGACCAGCAGCAAGGTGGTCCTGTGAGCGCCACGAAGATAGCTCGACCTACCAGCCTAGTACGCCGCCATCGCCCCTCAGTCGTGCCCACTGCCAACGATCATGACGATGTGCCATCTACTACAACGGCCAAGATTAAGAAGCGCCAGAGTCAGCTGCTGGACGTCGATCCCTACCTCTCCTACGGCTGGACGAACGATCGTTGCGAGACCGCGCTGTTTCTCGCAGTGCTTTATCTGCAGGTGCGCGTCGTCATCACGTTTTGCAAAATGCTGTCGCTCAGCAGCCTGCAGTGGGAGTTAGCGAACTGCAACGTCGAAGGCTCGTACATTTACCACGTCACGAACGAGGCCACTCGAAAGGTGCTGGGGCTTACGCAACACCAGTCGCTCATGGACGCCGAGTACGTGTTGCTCTTTGATGGTGCTACGAAGAAACAGTTCAAGGAGACTGTGCTTGAGACCATGCGCGAAGACAGCGCGATGGCACTGTCGTTGATTGCGAAGCGCGTTGGACACCGCATCATCCCAGCATCCTGGCAGTCAATGTATCGCGCAAAGCAGATCGACTATGTTGTCGTGGGGGCCTCGGAGAGCGTGCTGGTGCGTCATGCTCAAGCGCTGGAGCTCAAGGTTAAGCACCGCGGGTCGTCTGTTCGCTCCAAATACGATGCCGCGTTGGCGTTCTGCTTTGAACCATTCCGATCACTACAAAGGCAGCAGGTTGTGTTTGATCTCATCAGGAAGAAGCTGCATGTTCACAAGCACTTAGCCTCAGGTAATCTCATGGCCGTTTTCCCTTTGCACGATGCCTCTGGCTGCAAGAATATCATCCGTCAATGGGTAAGCTCTGACGACAACAAGCGGATCTTCCAGCCGTTCTCACGCTCAAGTCTGCGGCAGTTTCTGCTCGAGCGACAGACCCACCACTACGAGATGCTCTGGCCGCTGCTAACTTACTTTGGCGAGAAGCACACGTTCTACTACGCATTCATGCTGTTTTACACGTCCTCGCTGCTGCTCGTGGCGGTGCCTGGTGCGGTCTGCCAGCTCCTCTGGTCGCTTGGCCAGTACTACTACCTGTCGCCGATTTTCGCCGTCCTCGTGTCTCTCTGGGCCACACTTGTGGTCGAAGGCTGGAAACGCAAGAAGAGCGAGATCCAACGCAATTTCGGCAACTTTAAGCGCAACCGTAACGAGCAAACCGCCGATTTCTACGGTGACTTCGAAATTGAGAGTTTGAGGAGCACAGCGATCAATGTGACGTTTCCAAAGGCGCTCCAAGTGGCGAGAGTCTACTTGGGTTTGCCACTTCTACTCTCGATGGCAGCAGCCGTTGTCATGATCTTCATTGGAGTCAAGATGAGTGGTACGTACAACATGTTGGTGCACAATGCTTTACCATGGCTCCCGTCTACACTCGCAGAAAACGTCATCCCGGTGCTCAACGCAGTATCGATGCTGGTACTCGACAACTTGTACACGAAACTCGCGCTTTCACTGACGCGGTGGGAGAACCACCGAACGGTGTGGGAGTATGAGTCCATGCTGGCGACGAAGCTCTTCTGGTTCAAGTTCTTGAACGCGTTCATCTCGCTCTTTTGGGTCGCCTTCGTTGAGCACGATGCGTCGCGACTGCGCAAGCAGCTGCTCATCATCATGGGTGTGCGGCAGCTCTGGTACACGTTCATCCGAAGTATTTTCCCGCTCTTTCGTGTGCGTCGACGATGGAAGAAAGCCGGCTTTGTGCTGAAAAAGCAGGTTACCTACATGACGATGCTGCGTGAGTGGTACACCGCCGAGCTTCCGCCAGATCCACATCCGATTCACGCGTCAGTGCCGTCTATAGTTCTGCTGCAGGAGCTCATGGTGGCACCGGATTTTTTGCTGAACAAGCAAATGGAGATCGTGCTGCAGTTCGGGTATGTGACCATGTTCGTGTCGGTGCTGCCCATGGCACCGCTGCTTGCAGTGTTTAGCAATGTGATCAACATGAGACTGGACATTATCTGCTGCACGCAGGCCAAGCAGCGGCCGCGCTTTGAGAGCGAGACTGAAGTCTCCACGTTTGTGAACATATTGGAGTTCATGAGCTTCGCAGCCGTTGCCGTCAACAGCGCCGTGCTGTTCTTCACGACCAAAGACGACTTCGACAGTCTCTTGACACTCATGGTTTCGAAGGCAACCATGAACGACTCCACCATGTACTATCTGATGAAACTGTGGGTTCTTGTGGTGCTGGAGCACCTTGTCTTGGGGGCGAAAAGCATGCTATCACTCACGATAGAAGACTCCGCCGCGTGGGTTCAGAACGAAGAAGATCAAGACGACGACACGATCGGAGCGCTGCGCAATGAGGAGGAGACTCGCGCAACTGTCGCCAGGGCCTCCATGTCTTCGCCAGTGCCAGGACTCACATCGGAGCTTAACGCCAGTGGCCGTGTGCCGGACGGAAGTGAGCGGATGATCGATGATCTGCTGGCCGAAGTTAGCGACTGGAAAGCTCTGTCGCCCAACCGCGGCATGGCGTTCAACATCTTGATCGCGCAGAAGTACGCAGCGGCTGTGCGCGAACGCGACGACGCTCTCCAGCGAGAGAAAGACACGGAGAGAAAGCTGCTGGAATGCACTCGACGTTTGCAAGAGCAATTGCTTGTCTCTGCACGCAGCGAGCTGGTTGCTGATGGAGATCGCAGTTTGGAGAAGTTGCCAACCTCTTGCGACGACTTGATGTCACCGATAAGCCCAGAGAAGAACACAAAGCGAGGCTGTCTGCTCTGTTGGGCTCTGCGAGACCTCGAGCGTTGGCCCCAGAAGCGCTGCCTCTCCTGCAAAGTCTTTCTCTGCGCTGATTGTGACGCTCTGCTGCATCTGGACGACCTTGGAGTCACTGAGCCTACGCACTACCGAGTGAGCATGCCTTCCGAGAGCTCCGAAGCGCGGTTCAGTCATGTGCCACTGCCACAGGACGGTGAACAGCTCTATTCCAACGTAGTATTACATGATGCAAACGCGCTTGGGAGTACGGATGCAAACATGGCCGCAGAGCTGCGGCATTGTATTCAAGAATGTATCAACATGCAGAGAGCGCAGGAGGAGTCGCACGCGCACCAACCATTGGAGAGTGTGAACGCTGCATTCGTGTCGTCTCTGTCGCCTGAGGCAGTCTTCCAGCGCAGCTGGCACCACGTCGACATCGTGCTTCGCTATCTTCAAAACGCACGGCGGCAGGTCGATCACCAGCGCCAGAAGAGCATCAAGCCACCGCTCGAGCCGCTCGTCGTCTACGTGACTTCATGATCGTACTAATTTACTGGGAACTGAGGAAGTGCTCGCGCATGGCGCGAATGTCTTCGGGCGCCGTTCGGCAGCAGCCGCCAAAGACGCGAGCGCCGGCGTCGTACCACTTGGACAAGTACTGCGTCCAGGGGCCATCGAGACCAGCGGAATCGGCTGGCAGCCACGTCTTGTTGACTCCGTCCCAGCCTTCGCCGCTGTTGGGGTACACGACCTTGGGCCAGCTGCAGTCCAGCAATCGCAGCAGACCTTCGACGTACTGCGGCGGCGTGCAGTTGATGCCGACTGAACAGAGACAGAGAGGCGTGAGTACTCAGCGTGTCAAGAGGTCCTAAGGTCAGAAGTCTTACCTGCGAGCAGCTGCGCTGGGTTATTGAGCTTCTTGAGCAGCGGCAGCATGTTGACAATCTTCTCGCCGCTGTTGAGCTCCGTCTCGCTGTGACAGGCCACCGAGATCATGGCGCGCACGTTGGGGAACTCGTTGAGCAGGTCCATGAAGGCGTCGACCTCGCTCAGACACGGCACGGTCTCAATGATCAAGAAGTCCACGCCCTCGTACGAGTCGAAGAACGCGAAGCGGTCCTTGTGCCACCACACCAGCTCGTCCTTGGTCAGTTCGTACTTGCCCGTGTACTCGGAGCCGTCGGCCAGGTACGCTGCGTAGCAGCCGATGCTGGCGGCCACGAGCGGCTTGATGCGGTCGGCGGGCTCCTTGAGCTCCTGCCAGGCCTCGTCGCGAGCCTGCACGGCCAGATCGATGCTCTTGGCGAAGTACTCCTTGACCTTGGCCTCGGATGTCACGCCCTCGCGACGGAAGCCGTCTTCGGACGCCTGGTAGCTGGACGTGATGGCCACATCGGCGCCAGCCAGGTAGTAGCGCTTGTGCACGTCCGTGATGACGGACTGCAGGTGCTGGTTCTCGTCCAGCAGCAGCGAGGCCGACCAGAGGCTGCTGGTGCCGAGCTTCACGCGCGGGTCCTTCTCCAGCTCCGTGCCGAAGCCGCCGTCCAGCAGCACGACCGACGTCTGCAGCTGGAGCTGGAGCGCTTGCAATCGCTCTGCGTTGACCATGGCGATTCAAAGAGTTCCGCGTTCGGAGCCCCGGAGCGGAGGCAGAGGATGAGAGCACATGTCGCAGGCGGATCGAAGAGGCACATGGCAGCCAACGCTGGGCGTCCAATCGACTGCGTCAGCGTTTGCCAATCATGGGCACTATAGCGAGGTTTGGCACTAAGCATCGACGGTTCAAGAGCGAACCGACATCCAGACTGGACCGGTCCCGACTGGGTTGTGCAAAAGAATTGTGTGGTGGGGTTCGATGGCCAGGTCTCACATCCCTCCTGGTCGACTAACTGATTCCATACAAACACCAAGTATTTCTGATTGACTTAGTCGACTTGAAGCCTTCCACGAAAGGCAACAATCGAAATGGAAGCGACGTGGGAAGGGACTGAAGCCAGCGGATGGAAGCAGCCAGCCAGGCACCGCTCGCTCTCGGACCCAGTCCTCCATCCGCAGCGTAGAGCACGCGTCGTCCTCCCCCCTCTCCGCACGCAATGGATCTTAAGACGGCGCCACACGCGTCCGACCCGTTCCTGTGGGCGCCCAAGGCCATGTACACCGTCTCCAACATGGGCAGCTCGGCGCTCGTGAACTTCCTGCCGGTCTACTTCGACTCGGTGCTGCGGATGACCAAGGTCCAAATCGGCGTCTTGCAGGCCATCCCGTGCATCTGCGCTCTCGTGGCGCCGCCCTTCTGGGGCGCAATCGCCGACCGGATCAAGAACCAGCGCCTGGTGCACGTGGTCTCCATCGTTTCTGGCGCCGTGCTGCTCTTCTCGCTGCGCTACATATCCTCGTTTGAGATGACGCTGCTGCTGGTGTTCGTCGGCAACTTCCAGGGCCAGCCTTCGGGTTCGCTGCTGGACCACGCGGTGCTGGATCTGCTGGACAAGGTCGGAGGCGAATACGGCAAGCAGAGACTCTTCGGCGCCGTGGGCTACGGGACTGGAGCCTACATCACGGGGCTCGTGGTGGCGGCTGCGGGGATCGCGTGGAGCTTCAATCTCAGTCTGATCTTCGCACTGGCCTCGCTGTTGATACTGCGCTGCATTCCGGCGGTCTCGCACCACCACGAGGATGGATACTCGACTCTCGAAAGCGGCGATAAGTTCGCGCCACCGTCGCTATCGGAGGGATTGAAGCAGCTGGCACGTCAGGTGGACGTGCTCGTGCTCTTCGCAGTCGTGTTCCTCATGGGACTGATGTTTGGAGTGCTCTCCAGCTTCCTCACACTCAACCTCTACAACCTCTCGGGCGACAACCCACAGATCATCGGTGTGGCCATCATGTGCGAGACCGCGTCTGAGTTGCCGGCCTTCTTCTTCTCGTCACGTATCATCAAGAAGCTGGGC